>VNKC01004662.1:0-33447 GCA_008042775.1 Drosophila pectinifera | reverse complement strand
TATAATATATATAATATATATAATATATATTATATAATATAATATATAATAATAATTATTTCGACTTACTTCAATCAATTATCATTTATATTATTCGCTTTCTATGCACCCCAGAGCATTAGAGCATTCCGTTCCAATGAAAAAAAGGTTTATTCAATATTATGGTATTTGAATATACATACATTTCGAACTTTAACATAGAGTACATACAAAACAGAATGTTTAACAAACAGTACGACTTAATGACTACCAAAATCCAGGCCCATCAGCTTCTGGAAGTACTAACTGATAATGCCTTTACTATATATACGGGCGCTATATAAAATGTTGTGTCATGTGTGGAGTGGTTTGTAGTGGAGTGGAGTGGCTTGGTTTTGGCTGGAGCTTTTGGTTCCTCATCGTCTGGTGGCCAGAGACCAGTCGGTCACAGGGAGAACTCCACCTTCCGCTGCTGTCGTTGCTACTTGTTCACACTCCGATAGATCATCGGGGCGGATCGGTCGTTGGTCTTGGTGTGCCGCAACTTGACGGTGGCGAACTGAGAGGCTCTGCAAAAGATCAAGGACTCGTCCGGGTGAGGAGTGTGGTCCTGTTGGCTCCTAATCGCTGCGATGGGACACCTCTACTTACGGCGGGGAACGCAACCTAATACGGGGTATGGTGGGGCTAGCTGGTACACACGGACTCGCTACAGGTCAGTAATCTATGGAAAAGTTGCGGTATATGCCGCGCCTGCTAAAAAAATCAAATTGCATTCGCATTACTCGGACTCGCGCAAAATGAAATGGGGCGTAAGCTCAGTTCTTAACAAAATTAAATTTAATGATATGTGTGTGGTATGGGTTCAGGCACCGAGACTCAGGGGTTGCCCCTTGGTCAATGGAGAGCGGGTAACTGCCAGAGGACCTTGTTCTGTGGCGTTTCCTCTGGCATTCTGTTCAGTTTCTGCTCAGTATCCAACTGGTGTGGTATCCAGTGTTGGCATGCCCACACAGGTATTTAAGTAAGCTTTAAAATTAATATAAGATATGTACATAGAACAAAACGAAACATAGCTTGACTTAGGCTATAACTACGAAATTTTACAGGGTAACCGTGGCTTAATTTAAACGGAAAATACAAGGCAACTGGAAAGGGGGTAAGGCTGGGGTAAGGTAAGGAAGGAGTTCACTTTCAACACTTCCGCTGCAGCTCATCCACTTCCCGCTCTGTCACGCTCTCTCTGCCCATTTTCTTATCCGGTAAGAAGACGGCGAAACTCCAGTGTCATCCTGTACTCGAGCCGGTCCTTACTTCAGCTTGGCACTCGATGATTTCTGGCCTGTGATCCCGTGCTGCTCCTGATCCCAAAAGTCGTACCACGGCCCGTAACTCTTGCTGCCCGCCAGGCTCTTCGAGTTGCGCTCCAGAGTGGCACTGCTGTTGACGTTGTTGCCGGCGGAGGCGGATGACTTGAGGAGGCGAGTGCGCGGCAGGATGGTGGCTGTGGGGGCGCCTGAGCTGGCGGTTGAGTTGCGGGTCAGGGTGCTGTCCTGCTCCTTCGAGGAGCCCTTCTTCAGCGTGTTGGTCGCCGTGGTGGACGTGGAGGAGCGGAAGGTGTGGAACTCCATCTGCTGGTGCTGCTGGTGGTGGCGACGCAGCTTGTCGTCCTTGCGCACCAGGTGATCGTTGATCACTATGCAGTCGTACGGATCGGAGCTGGTCGACTTCAGCTCCGCGTCGGACTCCTCGTCGTCCTCGCTGGTATAGTACTGCTTGAGTATGTCCTGTCGCTTCACCGTCTTCATGACCAGCCCGTGGCCATGGCCATGGCCATGGCTCTTGCCCTTGCCCTCGTCAAAGAAGTTGTTCACGTCGCTCAGCTTCAGGGTTCCGTGCTCATCGCTCTCGCCCTCGTCCGTGGATTGGGGGAACTGCTGCTGCTGCTGCTGATGCTGCTGATGCTGGGTGGGCTTGGAGCGACTCAGAGTCTGCGACTTGTGCTGCGATCCTGCTCCCGCCGAGGCCTGCTTGTCCAGCTTGCGATGCTGTTGCTGCTGCTGAAGCTGCTGCTGCTCCTGCGACTGCCCCCGGCGCATGGTGCTCATCCGCTCGCTCTCCGTGGGCTCCTCGATGTCTATCTCGATGGTCTTCATGATCTTCATGCGCGACTTGGGCGTATAGCTGCTCCTCTGTAGCTGCTGCTGCTGCTGCTGTTGTGGTTGTTGTTGCTGTGGACTCACGCCGTACAAGTTCTCATCCTCATCCCCGTAGAGCTCTGTGCTGGTCAGGCTGTCCTTCCGGCCCCTTCCTTGCTTCTCCTGCGATGAACTGGAGTTGTGGGACTTGGTCAGCGTGCCGTTGCGTTCTTCGTCCGAGCGGCGCTCCAATTCGTCCCGGTCGCGCATCTCTTCGAGATTGGGTGCCGCCACCAGGTCTCGATGCTGCCACAACGACATGCCGGCCAGGATATCCTCACCGCTGCGGCCGCCGCCGAACTTCCAGAAGGACTTGGTGCGTTTCAGGCCCGCACTGGAGGCCTGCAGGATCTCATCGTCGGAGGCAATCAGGTCGTAACGCATCTTGCCCGCCCCGCTCTGTCGGCTCAGCCGATGGAGGCTCTTGTCGTCGATCTGGCTGTCCACGCTGTTCCGGAAGTTCCGGTTCAAAGTCCACGAGGCCACGTCCCGGGGCACTGTGTGGGTGTGCGAATTCGTGTCCGCCCGGCGTCTGGTTTTTGTGTATTCGGGTGTTCGGGTTTTCGTGGTGTGTTTGGGCGATTTGTTGGATGTTGTTGGTATCGGTGTGTTTCGAGTGTGTTTTTGGGTGCGATTTTGGGTGGGTAACACAAAGGATGGCAACAGAGCATAAATGGCGATACATGGAATCAAATCAGAACGGAAAAAAGCAAATGAAAATAAATTGAATTAATCAAATTATGACACTCTAAATCAGGCAAGAATCAGAGAAAACCCAATGACAGGTATTAAAAATAAATGGTTAATGCTTTAATTAGTTACAAGTAAGAGGGAGCGAAAGCGGGATGCTGGGACTCGGCTTGGAGAGCAAGGACTGCACCCTGACTAAACCTATCTGGCTGAGCCATACTTGATCCTAAAGATATAATAAGAGGATCTCGAAATGGTTTATCTTTTAAAGTAGAAGAGTAGAAGAGTATTTGTTTAATGGCTTAAAGCTCATCCCTGCTCTCCAAGCCGCAGTTTAGTAGGGTCTACTGCACCTACCGAATGGGCACTCTCTGGGTGGCCGCCTCCTCATCGGAGTAGTCCACCTCCGGCTGCGGCGGTGGCTCGTTGGCAAATCCACTGTCGTTGCTGCTGTGCAGCGAGGTCTTCGCGGCGACTCCGGACTTGCCCGAAGGATGGCTCTGCGGAAGAAACGTTAGGTGGACTTCTTAGTTGAGTGGAGATGTGGATCTCACCTGGGCGCCGTTGATCAGCTTCTGCTTGCGCCTCTCCACCGCCGACGGGACGCCTCCGTTGGTGGCACAAAAGCTTTGCGAGCTGTTCAGCATTCGGGAGGACTGGCTTTGCTGTCCGTTGGGCACGGGCACGGGAGCGGGCAGCGTCGGAGGCGGACCTGGACGCGGATTGGCTCCGGAGCCGGCACGGTACTTCTTCTGCTGCTTGATGGTGTCGCCGAACATGCGCGTGGGCGAGGACTCTTCGGCACTGTGGTTACGTCGGCGCCGGTACGTGGCCTCGTGGCTCTCCATGAGTTCCAGCTGGGCCTCGTAGTCCTGCTGCTGCTGCTGCTGCTGGTAGGGTCGCAGACCGCCTGCCCCGGAACCGGATCCCGATCCGCCTCCGTTCCGATCGTAGCTCATCAGCATATTCTCGTAGCGCCGCCCGCCAGAGGCCGACGCCTCGGGAGACTCGGCATTGGTGTACGCCACCGGGAACCAGCCGAAGTGCTGCGTCCGCAGATTCTCGCCGAACTGCCAGCCCTTGGCCTTGCCGCCCACCAGGGCAATGCGGTCGCCTTCCTCGAAGGACAGCTGGTTCTCCCCGGAGGGCATGTAGGCGTAGAGGGCCTTCACCAGGGGCCTCTGATCGCCGCGCTGGTCGTCGCCCAGAGGGGCCAGTTGCTCCTCGATGATCTTGTGTTTGTTGCCTGCCAAGCGTAGGGAAGGGTTAAATTATATGAAATTATTAATAAACTAATTTCAATTCAAAATGTTATTTATTATTTTCTAGAAATAGCTTTACATTTGAAATCCATTTAAAGAACACGCAAAAGTATGCAGTGAAATATATAAGTCCTCTTTTTTACCACTTGATGACATACCTTTGTGTGCAATTTCAACAAATTTCAAATTAATTGCGATTCTTGTGATATTGTATATACTTTTTTCCTTCTGTATATAAGATATTTTAATAATAAAAGGTGCAAAAGAGAGTTAACATATTGGCCTGCTCTTAAAAAAAGTCTCGTAATAAATAAATAAATGTGTATTACTTTTAGAATAGTTATTGTTATAACAAAATGTTGCCCTTGATTCTATATATATTTTTTGTATTATTATAATTAGATTAAGAAAAATTAAGAGTGATAAAAATGATTTGAATGATTTTAATTGCTTTTAAGATCTTGGAGTAAATAAAATATATATATTTCAAATATTGCAAATATATAATGTATTTAATAGATGGAATTAAATGTTATAAAAAGTAGGAAATTATAGAAGCACTTGCTATAGCATTGAAACACTTTTGAGGGCATACCTACATTTTAAATCAAATTTGATTAGGTTTAATTTCTGGGCTTTCGGTTTAAAGGCACAATGACACGTAAACTATTGTTTAGAGGGAAATACTTTAGTGATTGATGGGCTAATTCCTACCTGAGGTCGGGCCGGTGCCCACCAGGGCCAGATTGAAGTCGGACTTGGCGCGCGGCAGCGAGTTCTGGGCGTAGTGCGAGGAGCCGCCCATTCCGGAGATGTTCTCCCGCTCGTGCAGGGTGCGCATGTCGCCATAGGGGGCGTCGATGCTGCGCGACTTCTTCAGCTGGGCGCCGTGGCCCTGCAGCTGGTCATCGTCCCCGTCCTTGATCCGCTCCTGAATAATGAAAATGATATATTAATTTTAATATCTTGTGATCTTATGAGGAATGATTCTGATTCCTTTTGAGAACAGTTGTTTGAGAACTTCCTACATATATGGATTGTTCATCCCACAGCTGTCTAAAACATATATTCTTAGGCATTACCATATTATTATGTGGAATCTACACTATGATTACTTAGTATTATGCTTTTAAACAAGACAAAATGAGCTCCGAATTCATTTAGGGAGCAAGGATATTAGTAACCTTCAAAAATGATTTTTCCTCTATTTTATCCTAATTATATATCTTTCTTTTCCTCTAGTTTATCATAAAAATTGATCTAAAATGACTTCAAAAACATATATAAATATTATACCTCTATTTTATCCTAATATATATAACCTAAATATATATTCAAGAATGATTTTTCCTCTATTTTATCCTAATTAAATATCTAAATATGTGTTCAACGATTTTTCCTCTAGTTTAACTTAAAAATATATTTAAAATGTCTTCAAAAATATATGTGAAATATAAATATTTTTCCTCTATTTTATCCTAATATATATAACCCAAATATATCTTCAAGAACGATTTTCCTCTATTTTATCTTAATTATATATCTAAATATGTCTTCAAGAACGATTTTTCCTCTAGTTTATCTTAAAAATATATCTAAATATGTCTTTAAAAATATATGTAAGATATAAATATTTCTCCTCTATTTTATCCAAATATATATAACCTAAATATATATTCAAGAATGATTTGTAATCTATTTTATCCTAATTATATATCTAAATATGTGTTCAAGAACAATTTTTCCTTTAGTTTATATTAAAAATATATCTAAAATGTCTTCAAAACTTTATGTTAAATATAAATACTTCTCCTCTATTTTATCCTAATATATATAACCTAAATATGTCTTCAAAAATGATTTTTCCCTTATTTTAACCTAATGCCAAAACTGTTTCTTCCTGTGTAGTATGTGAGCCAGAAGATTCAGCGGTTAACAGAGTGGTTAGCGCCCAATTTGATGGGATGGGATCGAATCGGATCCGATGGACCAGGGTCTGATTAGAAGGGGCGGGGATGACTCACCAGGCGTCGCATGTTGCCGCTGATGTTCTGGTGGCCGTTGCCGTTGCCGCTGCTGCCGTAGCCGCTCTCGTACGCGGCCGGGGGAATGATCTCACGAGAAGCGGCAATCTCTTGCCAATTTTCGAAATTATTATCAATTACCGTCTTGCCGGTGGTGTGGTAGGCCATCCAGTGCTTGGCGATGGAGCACTGGCGCTCCAAGACGAATCCGTAGCGTCGCCGCTCCTGTGTCATGGCCTTATCGCCGGAACGGAAGTGGGAAGAGCGGACGAGTCATACAGGGAAGAAAATTATTCAAATTATCAAGATGTATTATATATTTAGCATATTAAAGTGCGCTAAAATGTGTATATAAGACATCAAATGTCTATGGATATTTTTTAGCTAAGTATGTTTACTAAATAAATATTATTTCAACATTCGTATAAATATTTGTCTTAATGTAATTTCCCTCTGTGTGGCCCCTGAACTCACATTCTTGTAGCTCTGGTCGCAGAACGCATCCAGCTTCTTCTTCTGGTCCTCCAGCACTTGCAGGCTCTGTGGGAAAGTGAGTCTTTAGGGGCTCTGCACATGGCATGGGCTTATTATCCTTGGCTTACCCTCAGCTCCTTTTCGGTGTTCTCGGGCGTGGCCTTTTTCTTGCGCTGCTTCTTCATGGTGGAGACGGCCTTCTGGTAGCTCTCCATGCGCACCTTGTGCTGCTGCAGGAACTTCTTCTGCTCGTGCTGCACCACCTTCGTGTCCTTCTCCAGGTTCGTCTCCAATGGCACCAATAGATCCACGTAGAAGGCTTTCAGCTGCAAGGCAAAGAAGTGGTTGGAGATAGGACCAAGTAGTTCTCTTCACTGATTTTGATTTGATTTTCATGCCACTGCTTGACCAAATAATTACATTCGGTGTATTTGCATTTAGTTACTCGTAAGTATTGGCCAAGTGACCAAAGTTGGCAACCGAATTAACTGGCATTAATGCATTTCTATGGGAAATAGTACCGGATACATTATAATACTTAAAGGCGTTTCTATTACATCTTTAAGCGGTTTATCTTCTTTGTATTTAAATATAGAAAAGAATATCACATTTCCAAACACCTTACCATGGATTAAAACCTATTTCAATAGTTTCCTCCATTGATTAAATGCTTGGAAAGTGAACACCGGGAAGGGTCTTGGAATATCCAGTTTCTCAGCTTTTCTTTTTAGAGTATATACATTTTAGATGACCTATGATTTCGGTGTTATTCGCAGTATACTTACAATGTTCATCTGCTGTTCCTGTATCTCCTTGTTGACATTCACAACGCTCATCAAAGCCGAACCTGAACGGAGGCAAAAGAAGTCAGGATCAAAATTGGGCTTATGCGGGAGCAAGGGATAAGAAGCCTGCTTTTGCTTTGGGCCGAGAGTCTCTTACCAATATCGCCCGTTCCGCTCTGCTGGGCGTTCATCGCAATCTTGGCCAATGCTTCATTGAATAGACGCGAGGCGGTTGCGGCACCTGTTGCATGAAATGGCATGGAATGCATTGCAAATTAGTTAGTCGATTAAGGTGTTGGACTGGCACTGGCACTGGTACTGGTACTGGTACTCATACCTGCACTCATACTCACCGTGCAACGCCTTGAGGTAGCTTTTTCCCGCCGCGATCAGCTGCCTGGCTCCCGGATTGAATCGATCGAGTATATTCTGCAATGGAGGAGATCGGAGATCGATGGCGTCGTTAGCTCGGCTATATCCATGAGCCTGCTTATCTTACGGCTAATTAAATGTAATTTACGAGTGGCCAGCAGGCCCCAACATTTCAATTTCCTCACCACCCCGTCACATTTACCCCCTACCCCGCCCGGCCTGGTAATGGTTTTCCCCGCCAGCCGCCGGCAGTAAAAGTCCGTTGTATAAGTTGGTCCGAGACAATGTTGTGGTCAGCCAGCGACATCATTGGTTCCGTGTAGCCAACCGAACATACTCGCACTCGTAATGCTAATTGCCCGTTCAGCAATCGCTCATCTATGATTTAGCGAGGGAATGTAAATGAAAGTTATCTGATACATCGTCTGATACATACAGCATAAACGCTGGGACTAAGTACACTCTCAGTGCTTCTGAAATAACTCCATTCCTAAGGGAAATTACTACTTAGTTCAAGCTGACCTATTACTTAATGTTAATGATAGATAAATGAATAGATTTTAGGTGCTCTGGGAGTGCTACTCCCAGGAAAACTAGTTACTAGTTTTAAGCCAATTTTAATGTCAGGGAAGTACGGAACAGGTTGTTTTGAAATTATCATTTATTTCAGTGTTTTATGGCCAGTAGTAAAATGTTTACTCAGCGCGAAATGAGGAAGACTTCCATTTAGCTTTGTGGTTATCTAACCCGTTCTAAAGTAGTTGATTTAACCATATCTAATCTTGTCGGACATTAAGAATATTTGTACTTAGGCTTGCCTAATTGAAAACTAATTATGGCCATTACGCAATGATGTTTAATCACATGCCAAACTACAACCGACTTCAGCCCTGTCAAAAATAGAGTTAAATAAATTCAATGTCTAGAATCTGGTTGTACATTCTCTATTTAGGGCCTGTAAATATAGAAATTTCACAACAAATATGAGTACTTCGTTGATTTCTGAATATATACTATATAGACTTCAGTGTTAGCATTCGCTAGCAAACTGGAAAGATCATCAATCACGTAACTCTCTGGCCTTAGCACCTTGGTGATTTATTATCGCCAGAACTCCCCCATTCGCCGAGTGTATTTAAATATGAATTACACCTTCTTTAGCTGCGAATGATATGATCAATCAATTGATCTCGGAAAACGTTAAGCGACAATTAATTAACAACATTGCACATGAGGGCGGATTTGCATACAATTCACGAGTGACTCTAGGGAGGAAGCTGCATTACCTCCGATGACGTGGAGCGATTGCCATGCGAAGTGTGGAGGGGAGGTGACCTCATCGGAGGCGAGTGGTGACAGCTGAAAACACAACAAAGACACACATTGGTCCTGGGCTTGGCCAGAAGGTGGTTTGCGGGCAGACAATGCCGGGCACTTAACACGCAGACTCGAAACAAAAACCAAAAATTCAAAGTTCTTTTTAGGCCACAAAGCACTTGCCTTGTTCGCCGGGAGACAACAGCTTATTGAATGCGCATTTGGAACTGGCCAAGATCTCTGGCATCTCTAAGCATAATTGATGACTGTTCCCGTCTTGGCCAGGGAATTCTTTGGCGGCCAATCACTTCCGCCAGAAGGAGAGCTGATCAAAAGCCCAGTACTCACAGTCTTGGCCCGTCTAGTAATTAGCAACAAAATGTCAAAAACCAGCTAGTAAACAGCACATTCTGTGCGGAACAGTTCGCCTCGCTTGTGCCGCGTTTATTGCCAAATGTTTACGCCCCGGTTTGTTTTATTTGCTTTCCTGCGACTCAATTTATTGGCTGCGAGTGTGGTGGCAAGGCGTGGGAATGGATCGGGGGCCAGACGCTCGACCCCAAGGTCGTCGCAGCTCAGCGATCCAACTCGGTAGAGTGTTTGCTTTTCTGATCTACTAGCCGGCTTAGCTTGAGCTCGAGCCTCCACTCGCAGATACAGATGCAGATACTCGCATCTGCATTCGCTTGCAGCCCCAGATCTTGGCTCGCCTCGGCTGACCTCAGTGCAGTTTACTTGGCTAAGATGGATACATTTCGGTTAGACAGACACGGATACCCAAATACTTGACGGACTCAAGAGTGTTTGCGATACAGTATTTATGGGTTTATCAATGTTAATTGCTTCGTTGCCGTACGCGCTTTGTGGTCACTCCAATCCAACTCTTGGAATTGAACTGGCACACGACTTGGATTTTTCAGTCTGTTTATACATATTTTACCCTTGAAAATAATTATAATATATCTCAAAAACTTTGTACCTCATTGATATTAATCAGGAAAAGTTGAAATGTTCAATAAGCATAAGAAGAATAATATAAAAATATCAATTATTCTTAGTATGTCGTTTATTTCATGTAGGAAATAATAACTGATTTTGTAAATTTGACTTTTATATATAAAAATTATACTGAAATACATATTACACTTGAAAGTAATTTTAATATATTTTAAATACTTTGTACTTCATTGATATTAATCGGGAATAGTTTAAATATTTAATAAGCGTAAATAGAATACTAAAAAAATATATTTTCCTTAGCATGTTGTTTATTTCATGTAAGAAATAATTTTAATATATCTCATATACTTTGTACTTCATTGATATTAATCGGGAATAGTTTAAATGTTCAATAAGCATAAAAAGAATAATATAAAAGGATCAATTATTCTTAGTATGTCGTTTATTTCATGTAGGAAATAATAATTGTTTTTGTAAGTTTGACTTTTATGTACAAAAATTATTTTAAAATACATTTTACCCTTGAAAGTAATTTTAATATATTTAAAATAATTTGTAATTCGGGAAAAGTTTAAGTGTTCAATAAGCATAAAAAGAATAATATAAAAGGATCAATTATTCTTAGTACATAGCTTATTTCATTTAAAAAATAATATTTATTGAAAATTGGACTTATATGCATTAACATTATACTAAAATACATTTAAATATTGCCCCAAAGCTAGCTACCTTTCTTAGAAGCCTGGCAAACCCTTAACCAAATTAAAATATGTTATATTATTAATTTATATATATTTAAATTAAATCTCTAGCTACTGCTAAATATCTTATCAAGTAGAAGGGACTTAGCAAACTTGTACTTTTCGCATTAAAATAGCAAACAAGTTCCCTTTTCAGGCGATCCTATCGGCTCCAGTAATTGACCCAACTGTTAGCAAATTCCTGCTCGTTCGATCCAGCAATTAGCCAAGCTAACCACCCTCTCCCCGGTGACGCAATCGCTTATCACGCCCGCGTATCTGCGGCCCACAGACAACACTTAACCCGAAATTAATTGAGGCAGTCTTGGCAGTACTCAGTATCCAGATCCCAGGCCCCAGTTCCGCGCTTAAGCCCAAACCCAAAGCCAAGTGACTTGGTCTCTAATCGTCGCTTAGCATAAATCGCCAGTGGTGAGCGCCGCACATATGTAATTTTTTTTAATTAAAACAGAGACTAAATGTAAAGCACAACACGAAAGCCGCCCATTTGCTCGGGAAACCAACGAGGCGGAATGTTGGGCGGCATACAGAGCAACAAAACTGCTTTAAAAACTATAGGGAATAAAGGAAAAACTATTATTATGTCCCACAATATAAGAGTTAAGCCTAACCGACTGGAAGATTATAAAAATGTACAAAAATAAATGGTTAGTTCTTGAGAGAAAATGATGTACATCCTTAACTTCTCAAGCTGTAATTTATTACAAGGATATACTAAACCTGATAGTCGTAAGAAGCTTACTAAATATTATGGACTATCCAAAACTGCTTTAAAAACTACAGGGAATAAAGGAAAAACTACTTTATCTCCCACAATGTAAAAGTTAAGCCTAACCGACTTGAAGATTACAAAAATGTGCAAATATAAATGGTTAGTTCTTAAGAGCAAATGATGTACAACCTTAACTTCTCAAGCTGTAATTTATTGCAAGGATATACTAAACCTGACATTCGTAAAGAGCTTACTAAATATTAAGGACTATAAAAAATATTCATACCCAGCAACAATGAATTAAACTGTTTAGCTGCAACTATGGCTTTTAATATAATTATTATTAAATATATATAATTATTACATATATATACATATTTATTATTTATAAATATTTTAGTTTATAAACAATAAACACCTGAAGCTAGGGCTTTTTCCAGTGTCAGATTAGTTGTGGAGTGTGGAGTGCAGGGGGCCGTGGCGTTGGAGAGCCTCTTTCAGGTTGGGCCATAATTCAGGAGACACACCCATCGCAGAGCATGCGGGAATGCAGCACGTAGCCGGGGCAGCAACAGTAAACCGCAATTATGCCAATTAGAAACCAACAAATGCAAAAGGCAGCACGCAACAGGTTTGCCGGCAACAACACCTCAAATTCAAACTCTAACTCAACTTGGCTGTTGACAAAACCTCAACGAAGGCGTCAAGGCGCAACCAGTCACGCCCTCCTGGTAGTATCCACGCCCCGTACAGATGGACACAAGGACAGATGGACAGATGGACAGGTGGACACTTGGACAGATGGACGCAAAGTGCGTGAAAAATGCCAAGCGTGGATAGTTCTCGGTTGCGTGACTTCTTCCCAGGCGGTGGCTCGAAGAACTCAAATGAAATTGTAATTCCCTGCCAGCGAAGTCTAGATGTCCTTGACGATAGAGGATGGGCGAGTATATGGGGCTAGGACATGCCAAGTTGTGGAAATATAACAATGACAAATATAAATGTGCGCTAATTGCTTGGATCACAGGTGGGAGGTCTTCAAATAGAGTTAATTAATAAAGCTCCGTTTGGAATAGACATTTTTACACACTTTTTAAATGAACACTTGGCTAAATCTTAGCCCAGCTCAGACCAGAATAGAGTATCTGGGAAATGGAAATGGAAATGTGATTGGTAGGGCTTCTCACCGGCGAGTCGGACGTTAACCCAGTTCCATTCGCCATGGTCAGGCCAAGCCACCGATTCCCCCCAGCCGCGGGGATGTGACATCGTTCCGAGTGGCGGTGGCTCCTCTAATGCAGCAGCCTTAGAAGTGCCTCCAACATGGCAATCAGCTGCAGTCCATGGTCCGAAGTGGCCACTTGCAGCCTCGATACCCGGACTGTCTGTGGGCACTAGGTGGCTGCAATTTTAATTTATTTCCCCGCCTGACCGCCGCTCTGGGCTTTTCTCAGCTCTTCGGACACCTTCATGCCACGGTGCTGGGTGCCAACTCTTGAGGGGCTTCGCCTCCTTCTCCTTCTACTTATACTTCCCCTTCTCTGCCACCTTCTCCCTGTACTTCCCCCAGCGACTTGAGCAGGCAGGCTGGCCTTTGTGTGGTCAGCTGGATGTCACTCTGATCCAATCCGACCCGATCCCAGCCGGGCTTCGGTTTCGATTTATGTTGCGGAGAATGTGCCATAAATCTAAGCGAGTGACAAACAATCCCGAGGCATTCATCGCCACCGGGCGGGCACTGGCAGCTGTTGGGATGAAATGCGTTTTTCAAATCGACTTGACGGCCCAACTTGCTCAAGTAGCTTGTGGTTTGAGGTAGAAGGAGAAGGGGACCTGTTGGCGGTAGAATTTCCAGGGGTTCATGCACTTTAAGCTAACTAAATTACTTAATCAACTTCATGAACAAAAGTAATAAATATTTTAACTATATTAAGGTCTGTCAAAGTTCTCAATATATTTCCTGTCATTGCTATTTATTTTTCTATTATTTTTTAAGATAATCGCAAGCCGTTTCTGGTTTCATTTAAAAAGAAAAGTGAAAGCGGCTTTGGCAATCATCTCTTAAGTATATCTCTCAGCCAAGTTTACCCGTTTGGCATTCAAGATTTATCGTTAACCAGAGTACAAGATTTATTACGGGTGCGAGCAAAAACTTAAGTTTCAAGTTTCATAAATTACAGTACTGCTGGCGAAATTATATAAGTATTAAAAAATTATTAAAACAGTTAACTTAAACATTTTAGCAAGAAAATAAAAAATATCCACAATATATGCCTGAATTTAGAAACTAATTATTTATTTGTGTAATGCTTAGCCCATTTAAATATTACATAGATCATTAAAATAAATGACGTATTATTTGGTGCCTTATTTGGAGTTAATTTGACATTTATTTTCGGTATAAAAACATATCAATAGCTTGGTTAATGGCCCCTAAAATTCCCCCTTTGCCAGAGAGAAACCCCTTTGAAACTGTTAAGTGTGCCAAATTTAGAAAGGCCAATTCGCGACCCAAAATAAAGATAAGCAAACGCGGTCCGCTAATGAGTTTAGAGTTTAGAACAGGCCGCCGGAACCCGAATATCGTATTAATTAAAACCCGTTCAAGAACTGGCACAGACCAAACCCAGAAGTGAGTTCGCACACTCCCAGACAGAAAGGCAAATGGCAGGCAATCCATTAGGAGAGCATAAGAAATATAGTATATAAGAAATAAGTGCGCAAATCAAATGTTTATATAATAAATCGATCGATGGATGGAGCAGATAAATCAGTGGGAATTAAGTCATAATCTGGTATGCGTCGAGGAAGTGACTCCAGTTGATTGATGCCCGGCCATTGAGATTCCAATTCCGATCTTTTTCCTGCCGCTGGCGCAGCGAGTTCGTTTCCTGAGTCTTTCGTTTGTCAAGTGCCGGGCAGCCCACTAATTAAAACAGCCAGCAGCGCCCATTTATTCGATTTGCATTGTCGCAAATAAACAATAACAGTGCGAAAAGCAGGAGAAAAAGAAAAACATGAGCGGAGCGGGAAAAATGCAAATGGCGGTCGCGAAAATGCAGCCATGTGCAACAGCCAAGGAAGCAAGCCAAAAACAAAGTTTCCGCAATTTTCAGGCGGCAGAAACCGCAGCCAGCGGCAGGGGCAGGTTTTCCAAGAAAAAAAAAAAAAAAAAAAACAAAAAAAAAAACCGAAAGTTACATAATGAAATAGATGCGCGAAATGTGCAATAGCCGCCAACTTCGGGCAGATGCAACCTCTGGAAAAGAGAAGCCGAAACTTGCCAAACTCTCAAGGCGGAGTCGTGGCGGCTGTCGTCGCCTTTGGTTTCTTTAACTTTTCTATTTTTCTTATTTTTTTTTTTCAGTTTCAAGCTGTTTGTGGGGATTCGCAAACAAACAAATCAAATCCCCAATTGAACTCGTTTGCTCTGTGGAATATACGGCCTAAGCGAGATGTATTTGGGCAGAAATGTATGCCGAATAAAAAGCCAAGAAACAAGCACCGTGTGTCGTGACCAAATCTGGCTTTGAGTTTACAGCAGCCCAGTCGACAAGAAAAAATTCACTTTCAAATGTATTTACCATTTTTATCTTCAAATATAGCATTTGTGGCTTTCTGGTTATGAACACCCTTCCCTCTGGGTACTCTAGACTTAAAAGATGTCTGGCACTTTGTTTAACTAACTGAGCATCAATAAAAAATATGAAACAAAAACACAATAAACACTAAGCTTCTCATATTAAGTTTTCATTTCAGACATGAAGGAATATATAAAGTTTTGAAGGTTTTTCGAAATGATTTTTTTGGGGGCCACTTTGGTTATTATAGCCAGAATTTACCACATTTCAGAACCACAGGCCACAAATTCAGACATTAAATGTAATGTACGATTAAAAGAGACCATGCTCTTATAATTAATAAGTGATTAGATATTGAATTCCACTTTGATCTGTACACAAACATGTTGCATTCATGGATTTCCAAGGGTATTCCAGCTAAACTTTCGAGCTACGGCTTTGTTTTCATTTTGTAGATTAATTTTGGTCGCTTTCGTTGGCTGCCGCTGGGGGAGATCGCGTGTGGCGATAAATTTAGTTACAAAAAGAAAACATTTAGGGTTATAAATTGTTTTCCGAAAAGGGTGCACATCGTTATGAGCGTAACTGGAAATTAGTGGCAAGTGGCTAATAGAAATGGCCTTCAGGCAATAGCTGCGTAAGTATTTAGGTGTCAGTGGGGTTACATAAGCTTTGGTTTGACCTCAAACTAAGTGGAGTAGACTGAGTGTCATTATGTTTAAACTGAAACATAATTCGAAGGAATTGTTTGTATTTTTGTAAAGTATTTTAGTCAGGGCTTTATTGATTTAATTTAAACAAGTTAGAGGTATAGGTTTTACTTCCCTTGATAAAGATAGAGTCTAACCCTCATTATTCAAATACACAGTGTTGTAATATGAATAAAACATATATAAAAAATATATAAATTTAGAAACCTTACCCTGTACACGCCATCGACGAGTTTTGTAACTTCCTCGGCCTCCATTGCTGCTGGACTGTGGTGCCGGGCCCTCCTGCCGATGAATGAGAAGTGGTTTCGAGTAGCCGAATTCCCGGGCTACCGGTGGATGCTGGTTAATGATGAATTGGACGTCCGAACAGACCGAGACCCAGTATCCCTTGCAGGCCGAATTCACTTTCAACTGCAGCGCCCAAAGGCAGCCGACGACTGCACTCGATTTTCACTTTCTAAAGTGGCACACACGGAGACACCGCCGAAAAGCAGGGACGGAACCGGAGTGACACAAGACAGAAGACAGAGGACAGAAGACAGAAGACGTTGAACCGAACCGAAAGACTCGAATTTGGAGTAAACTTGTAACTTTGACTTTCGTTGCAGAATCTTGGAAATCTCGTTTCTGTCGTGACTTTCTTTTTGGCGGGCAGACGAGACACCAACCGCACCAGGTAACGCGAGCCAGGTAAATGAAATGCCAGCCCAGAGAGTTGGGTTTGAGTTTGAGTTTGGGTTTGGGTTTGTTTGTTTCTGTTTTCTCAACGGGTTTTCGGGGTCTTCGGGTCTCGTTCGGTGTTTGCCCAGCGACTTATCAGCAACTTGTAGCCTCGGCACGTGATAGAGCTGATCGTGGACCTGGAAAGAGAGAATCGGTGGAGCTATAAGTGACTAGGCAGTGTATTCATTCATATTCTAGGTTGGACAATTAATAGATACAAGGAAGTCAGCTGATATAGGTAGAGGTACCCCTACAATCGGTAGAGGGAAAGTGCCTGGCAACCGTCCTTATTTAATCGATATTCGTTTGTGTTTTTGCTGACTAGCAAGGATTAATATTGGCAGGAAACACAGGACTTTGCAAGTTTTAAAGACGGTTAGTAGGCCTTTACGATGACTAGATCAAAGGATTTAAAATACACATTAATGAAGCTATATATGGTATAGACCTATTTCCAGTTATAATAAAGCCTATCCTGAAAAGAAAATGAGCAAACTTGACGATCTGCTGTCCAAAAAGAAGACGGTGGTGCCCGTCCTGGACCTCAGTCGCAGCAACATCCAGACCATCGAGGAGTTCAAGCGGCTGATGGAGAAGGTGCCCGACTACAAGATGCGGCCAGTGAAGGTGCGCGCTGAGGAAATAAAGATCCGGGAGAAGGACTACGCCTTCAAGATGCCCAAGAAGGAGATGCGGAAGCTTCTGAGGGCCAACGGCGAGCGGGAGGCGCTCTACACGTACGCGGATCCCGTGCCCGGGGAGATGAAGGACGTGGTGCTGATGGAGCTGTGTGCGGTGCCCATCGACTGGAAGATGCTGACCACGTTGCGGCCCAAGAACAAGCAGGAGGAGGAGTACTTCAGCCGGATGGTCGAGATGGGGAAGCTGGAGCTGAAGACGGAGGCGCGGGACCGCAGGGAGTTCGCCCTGAACAACTGCGTAAAGAAAATCAAGAACAAGTCGGGCATTGTGGAGACCCGCCTGATGACCTGCGAGTCCTGCGGCGAGGAGATGTGTTGCGGTAAGGTAACAGATAATTCAGTTATCCTGTATTATCTATATGTATCCTTTGCAGGCAAGACCTGCGGAGACTTCAACTACGATCTGTACATCCGGGTGGAGACCAGGGTGGTTAAGCCCAAGCCCGCCGCCTTGGCCTCTAACAAGGCCAAGTTAAATGGCCGGAAGAAGTCGTCGGTGGGCACCAAGATCAAGGTCAAAAAATCCTCTAACAAAACCAGTTAAGAAACCCTGCTTCCTTGAATTATTTAACTAAAAAAGGCTACTGGAATTTATGATGTAAGGACACATTTCTAGCTTTGTGTAGCCTTTGATTACGATGCTAATTTATTAATACTATTTACGGTTTTATATAGGCCAGGTGCTAACTAGAGCCTAAGCTTAAATTAATAGCCAGCCATATAACTTGTATTAAAGCAAAATCCATAAAACTCTATAATATAACACATGGAATGTGAACATTTATGTTTCACTCATTATAAATAAAACCACATAACAAAATAAGCTATAAACATATTTGACACTTCACAGCTAAATAAGCTTCAAAGTCTTTTAGGAAACATTTTATTTTAGGTATATACTTATGTTTTATTTGCTTTTTTTGTCGAATACACATTCTCCCACCTAAAAGCTGTTACCAAACAGCTTCAAAAAATGCTGTAAACTGCAGAAATAATGATCACAACTCAAATGCAAAATACTAGAAATTTTTGACGATTTTTTGCCATTCAACAGGCGACACTCGAGTGTTTTTACAGGTCAGCGGCACTGGCAGCATTATGCTCAAAATGAAATGGCTAAAATATTTAAATTGCCACAGAGCAACACGGCCGAATAGCCATTAAGGCAAAGTCAACAAGGTAACAGGGGTTCTGCGCTCGGTGGTCTGGAGAGTCTTGAGCTCCAAGAGACAACACTGTGCGAAAAGTGTATGGACTTGAAAGAGTAGTTTTCCTTTATAAATATTAGTTTTTGGTTTGGATTTCGTCAGGGTTATTAATAAATACATTACCAAAGTCAAGTATTTATTTTGCTTACTGTATTGAATATATTTAATATTTAAAATCCTATTATACCTATTCAAAATATATTATATATATTAAAAAATAATATAAAAATGTTGTATAGACTCCAAATATAACATTGAATATAATATGAACTTGTTGTGGATATATTTTCTGTGTGGCGGATGGGACAGAAGGACGCCGGAGGCGACGTCGATGCGTTGGCGACATCGCTCCAGTGGCAACCAGCCACTTACTGCCCACGATCCGCTCGGCGGCTTGTGCAACAATTTGTGCAAGTCTCCGCTCTTGGCCAGAATTCAATGGCCGCGTATCGAGCCGGTCTCCGAGCCAGATTCCCCAGTCTTTGCGCTGCACAGCTTTTGATTACTAATGAGTCGAGTTCGCTTTTGAGCGCTGTCAGCCGCGGTCTCAGCTCTGATTTATGCGGTTTATTTATGGAAATATCTATTCGCGTAGAAATTGAAAATTTACTTTGAATATCAGACTTACAGCGAAGCTTTGGTCGGAATCTTAATTTGATTTCGAGGCTAGCAATTACCTGAAGAATGTCTAGGAAAAGAGAGTAGGCCCGGCTAGGTGGGGAATTCTTAGTGGCTTAAAAGAGTGAGTATTAGTAACACTTGGGTTTTAGCCAAGAAAGAAAGGGAGAAGTATATAAACTATTATGTTTCCACCTACTATTCAGATGTCTCTCCCTTGTCACGTGGGTCTTGGTTACAACTTTGAAAGCATAATTATTATAATTACGGGCTAAATCCCTAGATGAGATAGCTTCCATTCACAGTGGCACTCGTGGCCACAACTTGCTCCGCCGACTCTTACCAACTTAATTGTGGAATCGAGTGTGACACATCAACTCAACTCAATCCGCATTCTGCTATTGTGAGCCCCAGCATCAATATGTCAGCACTTCGCCCCAGGCCACTTTCGGATCTCGCGGGGTCTTTCACCCGGACAGCAGGCCAGTGGACGTGCCAAGTCGATTACGTAGGCACACACGCGTCTGCCGAGGAAGCCCACTTCCACTGCCAACATAAACATAGACCCATAAACGGCCGCCGGATGAAAATGAAAACATGGCTCAGATGAAACCAGATGGAACGCATTCAAATCTTACGAAATGCCCGATGTCGCATCTCGATTTTTATGCAGATGCAAGATACACACATTCCAGATAAGCCGCCGCCGAAGTGAGAGTGGCGCGATGAAAGTTGGGCCTCTCAGATGAATTAAAGCCGTTTTATGGGGCCTTCGACGTCTACGTGATATCTGGCCTGGCCACGCCCCCGGTCTCGGCTAGAATTCCGAGCCGCCCCGCCCCGCCCAGCAAAGACTTAGGCAACGAACCTTGCAGCTGCATTCTTTTCAGGCGGCCCCTGCAAGGTTGGCGCTCGGCGTCGGTCGCCGATCGTCTCTGCGGTCAGCCAGCACTGCAACCCGATACCGCCCGAGTGGACGACGGCTTAATTATGCATCTGCCATGGAAATGCATGCAAAAACAGCGCTTGTCTATTAAGAACGAGGCCAGCATCGCCAGCATCGCCAGCCGGCCAACTTAACTTCACCCAATGCTGCGCCGAGAAAATCGAATGCTTCTCACTGCTCAGCGCGGACTAAGCGGTAAGATTATTGGCTTTTAATTACTACCCTTGCTTTGGCTACTCGACGAGGCCAAAAGAATTTAAAGGTGCGGTAACAAGGAATTCTAAATATTTTGCTTGTTGGAATGACGAATTTTGTAATCTTCTGAGAGGTGAGCTTTAGGCTACGTTTACCTGGAGAGCCCCTTTAATTTTAAAGATATTTGAGCTTGTGTGAAGCTGCATAGAGGAAACCTCTAGAATTTATTGGCTACATTAGCCAGAAGAACTCCCTTTAATTTTAAAAATATTTAAGATTCTCTGCAATAGAAAATTGCATATATAAAAAGCTAATGGAGAAAACATCCTATATTGATCCATTTATTTTATAAATATATTAAAGATTCTCTGAATAAGAAAACTGTATGCATAAAAGATAAGTCAGGAAGACCTCCTGATCCCCTTAAATTTATTTGAAGAACTCCTTTTATTTTTTTAAGATTCTCTGAAGTAGAAAACTGCAAACATAAAAGCTAATAGAGGAAAACCTCTTGACCCTTTTAAATTTACCTGAAGAACTCGTTTTATTTTAAAGATATTTGAGATTGTGTGAAGCTGCATAGAGGAAACCCCTAGAATTTATTGGCAACATTTACCAGAAGTACTCCTTTTAATTTTAAAAATATTTAAGATTCCCTGCAATAGAAAATTGCATATATAAAAAAGCTAATGGAGAAAACATCTTAAATTGATTGAATAAATTTACCTAAGTTTTCCATTTATTTTATAAATATTTAAGATTCTCTGAATAAGAAAGCTGTATACATAAAATATAATACAGGAAAACCTGTAGATCCCCTTAAATTTACTTGAAGAACTCCTTTTATTTAAAGATATTTAAGATTCTCAGGAAAACTTTTTAAACCTCTTAAATTAACCCAAAGAACTTTTTTTTTTATCCTTTTATTTCTTTTTAGGAATCTCTTAAGCACAATAGAGGAAAACCTCTTGAATTTATTGACTAAATTTACCAGAATAACTCCTTTTATTTCAAAGATATTTAAGATTCTCTGAAGTAGAAAACTGCGAACATAAAAACTATACATATATAAAAAACTCCTTTATTTATTCCTTTTATTTATTTTTAAGAATCTCTTAAGTGTAGAATAGAGGAAAACCTTTTGAATAAAATTACTAAATATACCAGAAGGACTCCTTTAATTTTAAAAATATTTAAAAATTCTCTGAAGACGACAGCTGGAAAATTAAAAAGAGGAAACCTCTGGGAAAACCCCTTAAAGCAACAAAAGGGAATCCATTTTGATATCTTTATCTATAACCATTCTCTCTCTCTCTTTGTCATGGGAAATCTCCTGGTGGGCAGTTCATCCTCCCAGCAAAGCCGAGTGCCTGCATCCTCCCCATCTTCGAGATCCGCCAGGTACCTGGAAAAACTTTCGCCGAATCAAAGAGCTGCTGAGCAGCCAACGACCATTCTCCTGACAGTCAAAATACATGCGAATAATCGGGTAAACAACGCTAAGCGGCATGTCCAACATCAGTTAACTCGGCGCAGAAGATGGCTAAGGCAGAGGGGCCAGAGGAGGAGCCAGGGTCGGAGACGGAGTCGGAGTCGGAGTCGGAGTTACTATTATCAAATGCTCGTCATTAACATTTGCTGCCTGCTGCGGCGGCGACTGCGGCGGCGGCGGCAGCGGCGGCGGCTGCAATCTCGACGTGACGATCAAATTGCAGCACATGTGAATACACGTGTGTCGGGCTGGGGATGGATCTCGGAGGAGTGAGAAGGGGGCGGGGCGTGAATGCCAGCGAAGATGTTGTGAAAATGGAATTAAACTAAAGGCCGAAGACAATGCGCCGGCAGAAGATGCATGCGCGTATCTATCTGTGCGCTAAATTGCCGCCAGATACATTTGCAAATGAGGCTTAGACACAGCACACACAATAACATTGTTGAGCCATTCCATGCCGAACCCCGCCCGGCCCCGCCGCCCCACCATTCCCTGCCCAGCTGCCATGCAAATCCAGAGACGCGGAGGCCGGCTCGTTCACTCAAATTGGCAGTGAAAGTAAAAGTTTAAGTTATTTCTCTCCCTGGGCTGTCGAACCGCGGCGCTGAGACGTACCAATACCAATACCGATCCGAGGCCAGGCGCGGACCGATCCGAGCTGAACGCACCGATCCGAGCTGACGACTGGCCGACATCTCGCCTGACACTTGCCACAAAGAGATGTGGTCCATGGCAAGGGTGCATGCCCTGAACGGCGGCGCCGGCAGGCCCCCGCTGGCCCCAGCTCGGCCGAAACCATTTGCAATTAACTTTTAACCGGTAAATATCTACAAATTTTTCGGTAATGAAGAAAGAAAGGAAATTACTATTTTTTAGGGTGAATAAAGGTGAGTTTTCACCCAATATTTATGGAAACGGGTATGAGTAATTACTAACGTCTTTGAAAAAATATATACTATAAATATTATGAGACTCACGTATTAAGTTTAAAATCAAATCATTAAAGGTGAGTTTTCACTCAATATTAATGGAAATAGGTATAAGTAATTACTAACGTCTTTGAAAAAATACATATAAAAAATATTAGAGGACTCACTGATTTGTGAAACGTATTAAGTTTAAAATCAAATCTTTAAAGGTGAGTTTTCACTCAATATTAATGGAAAGAGGTATGAGTGATTTTATATATATTAATAAATATATATTATAAATATTATAAGAATCACAGTTCTGTGAAAACGTTTTAAGTTTAAAATCAAATCATTAAAGGTGAGTTTTCACTCAATATTAATGGAAAGAGGTATGAGTAATTACTAACGTCTTTGAAAAAATACATATTATAAATATTATAAGACTCACTGATTTGTGAAACTTATTCAGTTTAAAATCAAATCATTAAAGGTCAGTTTTTAACCAATATTTATGGATAGAGGTATGAGTAATTACTAACGTCTTTGAAAAAATACATATTATATATATTATAAGACTCACTGATTAGTGAAACGTATTAAGTTTAAAATCAAATCATTAAAGGTGAGTTTTCACTCAATACCGATAGAAACTGGTATGATAATTTCTAACGTCTTTGAAAAAATACATATTATATATATTATAAGACTCACAGTTCTCTGAAACCGTCTCAAGCTTAAAAAGAAGCTCTGAGCTCTAAAAACAATTACAAGTTTTATGGACTCTAAGTCCTCCGCCTCCTCATCATTGGGCAGAATGGCTTCTCCTCATTCTCACTTTGCTGTTCCATTAACCCACTGAGTCGGGCACTCCGCCCCTGCCCAGAGTCCCCCCTGTCTGGTGGCTGATCACCGGACACACCCAACATGGCAGGCACCTCCAGCACACACATCTCCAGTGCATCAAGAGTCGTGACTCCGTTTAGGAGTATACTGCTCACGTACTGGCATCTCCTGTTCACTGCCATTGCTGGCGGGAAAGAGGAGCTCTCCAAGTCATAAATTAGGTGCAGATGGAATCTCAAAGTGCCGACTCTAGTTGGCCAGCGTTTTTCTCTGGGAGCGTTAATGGCAAGGCCTATATAAGCGAACAGGAACTGGCCATGTGGCCCACACCCGCACCTACATTAATAAATGAAGAAATTAAATGGAGAAAACCTTTGGATCTTGAGAGCATGAAACTTATAAGTAACTGAGGGTAAAGCCTTTAAATTTTGTATAATATTTTAGATAAAGTTCTATAAACCATGAAACCTAATCAAACTTAATGTAAGCTATAGATAGATACATTCTCTTCAGTATTAAGAGTCTTCTAAGGACTGAAATACTATTTTAGAAAAAAAAACGTATTTATTTAGTGGGGATTTTGGCTGAGACTTCTCAAAAGAAACGTATTTATTTTGTGTGAAGCGTTTTAAAGGCAAAACAAAACTAATTATAAGCGGAACTAAAGCCAGCCAAGTGCTGGCAGTTGATTGACTCAGTGGCACCTGTCAGGGGATATGGCGGGGTATCGCTACAGCTTCCTCGGCGGATCGGTAGCCAGAGCCGAAAGCCCATTTGTCCGCCCACCTACCAATCATCGAAATAGAGATACTCGCCAAGACACAAAGATACTCGAGCATGCCGGGCTGCCGGAGTGAAACAAATCGTCGAACGACTAAGGCCTGCGTCACCTGCAAGGAATGCGACCTTGAGCTGTCGCCGGCTATATGGGGCCGTTGTTCAGATGTCGTGACTGGCCGGGCCCGGGCCCGGGTCTGGGCCCAGAGCACGACGAGATCGGCCCAGGCCGGCTCACAAGAGGGAGGATCGGAGTTGGAGCGGGGATCAGAACCCACTTGAGAGGCAGAAAATAGCGCAAGTGTCTCGTACAATAAAACACGTTTGACGAACGATTTGATGGCGAAGATGAAGATTGAATATCTGTCAGATACTCGTACGTACTCGTACTGTAGATGGCAACCGCAGAAGACGGCGCTCACTTTTATTTTCAGCATTGCAGCCGCACTAACCACAACAACAGCGATCGGGCCAAATGCCATAACGAGCCAAAATAACAAAGATCAAACTCCAGCCGAATGAGCACGAAGTTGTGAGAATTATATCTCAGCCCAGGAGTTGGACAAATTTATTTATTCCATTAGAAGCACTCAGAGTTGGTGGCCATCGAGCCCAGTTAAAAACATTTGTTAAGCCCAAAACGATTCGCTCATTACTTGAATAAATACTCGCATATGGCTGCATTTGGGGGAATCATTCTCTGGCATATTATAATCCCAAATAATCCCGACACCATATTGGTTTAAGCAGCCAAAACATTCCGTAATGAGACGGAATGCTGCGCAAATAAATATTTATATTTATATATAGCCACGTTATTATTGACACCCAAGTGATTTATTTTCCCAGCTAAGCAAATAAATTCTAATCATCGATTCAAGGCTGCATTCAAACAGTGAAGTATTTGGGCTTAATATCGAACAAACATTGAAAGCCAATACTTTTGATGTAAGTCCAGGGTGTTACTTAAGACAGGCCTCGCCCTTTCACCAATTCTACTGAGAAATCTGCGTTTAAGGCCCGAACTGCTCGCTATTTGGCTTCAGAAGGCGGCACAGTTATAAGCCCCAAAACCATGAAATCGTATTAGAAGCCAAGTCAATGAACTTCGGTGACCGCTTGGCGCTTATTTATGCAGTCGGAGGCCCAATTAGCTCCGAGAATGTCTGAGAAGTCGAACCGACGCCGAAAGGCCCCTGGAATTAATCGAGACAAATGCCCAACTGATTAAAACAAATATTTTATTTCGCAACTCGAAATATCTGTGCAGTTCGCCGGCGCATTCTTGAAGATTTGACACAGTTTTGATTAGGAAAACCTGTTTTCAATTTGCGCTAGAAGGTTTTACTATATACGCGGGCTTGTCGTGGGACTATAATTTGTTTCTGCCTGGCCTGACATTCCTATGCCTCTGCGAAACCAGTTACAGAATCTATAATTTCTGCTGATCGAATTTGCATTTGGTATTCACTGAATTTCTCCCTTCGCTGGCGACCGCCAATCTGTCAATTCCTTTAACCAAAAACCCACCGATGAATAGACTTTGAAGGGAGTCTTGATTTCTATTCAGCCAAGAGTTCAATGGTTAGAAACTGAGTTCAGCCAGTTTGCATAAATTACTTATAGAGTTTGCCATTTAATTTGGAGAGCGGGATCCTTTGTTGAATTCTGATATTGCATAAAAATACCTCTCGGATATTATGAAGTTTGAGTTCCGTAATAATTAATATAGACTACTCTTCTTCCCTTCCCTTTCTGGGCTAAGAAAATCTGGGTCTGTATACCACATGAAAAGGGCATTAAATCAAGCCCATATTCAAGAGTCTAACCCCAATTACGGCCGAGCTGCTGGCTGTTAAGCCGGCTTAAATTAGTCGTAAAACAAAAGACTCAGGCAACAAACTTGAGGCGTAATTACAGCTACGTGCTGAGCGTTATTAACCATTTCGTTGATCCGCGGGCAGAACATCAGGTCCGAGACAGAAGTAAACAGAGCTCTGTGTACAAATGGCGCTTTCAAGTTCGGGGATCGGCCGGCACTCGTAAAAATCACTCAATAAACCGACGGAAATGACTTGCTCTGAGCTTTGGGGACGTACAAGTACGAGTTTCTTAGACACAGAAATTTCATAATTAGCCGCTGTGAGCCAAGAAAACCAAACAACATTATCCAAAGAAGCTGGCGGTTGTTCGTGCATTTAATTAGCCATTTTCACACATTTCACTTTCAACAAGCTGCCAAATTGTGAAAAGGAAAAGATGCTGGACGGAGCCGCGCCAATGAAACGCAAAAAAGCCATTAGCCGGTCAAGTGCACAAAGCGTAGGTTGGTTGACAAGACCGCTGTCCGTGTATCTTTGTATCTTTGTATCTGAGCATCTCTCCACACATCTATCTGCACATATGGGTATACGGTATACGTATCTTTGTGGCCGGTGATCTGTGGCTTCCCCCGTTTGGTCTGTGGGCAGACGGCGGTGAATTGCTTTCAAGTGGCCAATTTCTATTTTTCGGCCGGCTCTTTTCGTTAATTGAAATTTCCCATCGCATTGAACTTGAAAGCTGCCAGACATCGGCATAAATCTCAATCCCCGTGCATTGGCCGAAAATTTCAGTTTCCATTAGGCAAATAGTCGCATTGATTGGCAGTCGATGGCGCGACGACGTCTTGGCCAATTTCTGGCTTTCCTTTTTTCGCCTTTTTCCCGTCGGCCATCCCAACCCTGATTTCTACCTGCGTAATTAGCATTTTCGATTTGTCTGTCTGTCTGTCTGTCTTGGGGCTGATCATTTGCATTTGATTCCCTGCCCACATGCCCGACCGCCGCGATTAAAAATAGAAATTGCTCAGAGACACCAGGTATATATAGTACATACATACGCGCTCGAGGGCTCAGCTCATCCGCGTCACAAAAGCCAGGGGAGTGGGAGTGCTGTACAAACCTGTAAGAGAAGGAACACAAATCAAAGGGGTTATTAATGGCCAAATACAAGGCTCGGAGAGGGGCCGGAGGGGAGTAAACTTATAAAGAGATTGTCCGGGTTGATGATGCAGAATAAATGAATGAGGCTGCTGGCTGAACTTCAAACTAAATAGTTTAATTCGCATGCTAAAATGCTCTTATTTTCCATGAGACTGTCGTGAAAGTTTGCCGTCCTATGCCCATTGTTACCTGGCCGTTTAAGCCTCCTTGAAGGCATAAACTATGCCATGTTATATTTGCAAACGCATAAACCCAAATAAAAGCGGTCGCAGCCCAACTTTTACTTTAAGATGGTCCAAGCGATGCGATTTATTTGGCCAGAGATTCGCGCAGATGACGGGTAGTATGCAAAACGAATAGGCCATAAAGCCGAGAGCCAACGAACGGAGCTGCTCGTGGCCCAAACCTCAGCTGCAATTGCAGCTTAGCGACGCAAATTGAGCGTAATAAGCATTAGCGGCTTCACGGCGCTCTCTAAGCGGCCAATGCAGACTCTCTTATTAGCCACTTAATAAAACCGAAAGGCAATTAAGTCCGACTGGCCGAAGCCTGATGATGGTATTGATGTTAAAACGGACAAAAATTAAATAAGTGCCACACTAATCAGATAATAACAGTCGTCCAGTGGAGCAACCACTTACCTAATGACTGGCCACAATGGAACAAGTATTTTTGCTTTATGAATTGTGAAATTTTTAACATATTAACATATAATATATTATATATATATGTAATAATATATTAATTATTATTCCACTGTAGTGGTTAGCTAAAATAGTTCTTATTAGTGTCTAAGGATCACAAACTATTCTTCATTGTGACTTACACATCTTAGAGACAAGAATTTTTAGTATAGAATACCGTATATATTTGTTTATTGATATTTCCCACTCTTTGGAATTCTGGGTTATCTTTCCATTAAGTACTTTTAATGTATGTCGTTAATAGGTAATCATGTATTTAATAATGAGAAGCAGAGATTCCAGATTTAGATATATAATTCTCATTTGAAATGTCTATATTATAAGACTATACATTTGAGAAAGTATGCTGATAATAAGGTAGATAATAGCTTTTGTTTTAAGCTCTAAACTAATTCAATCTATTCTTCCCATTTATTATAATTAATAATACAATATCTATCACGTGGATGCTTTCCGTGGAGAGTTTTCCCCAAAGTTGGCCTGCATGTCCATCACTTGAACTTGGCTAATGATTACACTTAAGTTAATTTCACTTCGCCATTAAGTACTTGTATTATATATAGTAAACAGGTAATCATATATTTAATAATGAGAAGCAGAGATTATAGATTTATATATATTATTCTTATTTGAAATGTCTAAATTATAATAAATTATGCTGATAATAAAGTAAAAACCTTTCGTTTTAAGCTACCATTATAATTATTAATATAATTTTTATCATGACTTGGATGCTTTCTGAGGAGAGTTTTCCCAAAGTTGGCCTGCATGTCCATCACTCGAGTTGGCTATTGATTACACTTAACTTAATTTCACTTCGCCATTAAGTACTTTTACTATATATAATAAATAGATAATCATGTATTTAATAATGTTAAGCAGAGATTCCAGACTTAGAAATATTATACTTATTTGAAATGTCTAAGTTATTCTAATAATAAAGTAAATAGCTTTCCTTTTAAACTCTAAACTAACTCAAATTTTTACTCCCTCCCAATTTATTTTATGATACAATATCTATCATAATTTGGATGCTTTCCGAGGAGAGTTTTCCCCAAGCTGGCCTGCATGTCCATCACCTCGAGTTGGCTATTGATTACACTTAACTTAATTTCACTTCGCCGGTTTCTCGGCGTTCGCCCGCTTTGTTGGGCGCTGCCTTGGTCATTAAGAAATTGTTACAAATTACCTGTGGCGTGTGGGCCAAAGCTGGCTGCCGTTGGCCGCTTGCCGTTTGCAACATTTGCCTTAATGCGATTTGCATTGAAAATTGGCACAAAAGTCGATTTGCTGGGCTCGGCAAGGCAAGGCTGAACAGAAACAGAGACAGAAACTAAAACTGGAACTGGAACTGAAACAGAAACTGAAACTGAAATTGTAACTGAAGTGGACTGTGCCGGAGCCGAAATGAACTGAGCTGCGGCTAATTCGCGGGCTCATTCACCTGCATATCGGCGGAATGTTTGCATTTTGCTGCCTGGCCCAAATAAATCGTGGTGTTTCCAGCAAAGCCTTTTAGGTGTGAACTTTTTGGCTAAGCCCCTCGGCTCTGAGGTCATTGGATCAAGCCGAAACCTGTCCCACTTGCCGATCAGATACTATTGAATCTGGGACGACATGCGTGTTATTATCTCGCCAGCTGGGCAGGGAGAGGAATTACAGGCAATAATGGCGGTGAGGAAACGCTCAAAGTGCCATTTCCATAATCAAATGCTGGCCAACGGGGCGTATACGCCATTTCCAATTGTCCCGGACGCTTTGGCATTTTTTAATGCAAGTCCCCATCGCTCGGGCATTGAATTGATTTTCTATGAATTAAACCGCAGCTAAGGAAATCCAGGTAAAACCCGGGACACGCCCACGAGCTGATTGGCGAAACAGTCGGCCAATTATGTTTATTGGCTGCTGGCGATTATTGCCGCATTCTTTCCCTCCACGGCGAGTATGGCGAATGCTTTCGATTTCACAATCGAAACGGAAAACTTGTTCTGCTGCCAACAGCACCCGAAATGAGGTAATAAATAAATATAGAAAATTAAAATCAAATTACAGAGATCAGCGGACTTCACTTGTTTACAAGCTGAGCTTAAAGTTCGTCCCAATTCAGATTGTGGTTTAGGTAACCCTTACTAGGCCCTTACTTGATTTTTCATTTTTAAATTGTATATTGTAAATAAAGCTTAATATTTAATTTTTTTTGTACACATCTAAACCCTAAGAATTCTATAAAATAATTGTAATACAATAATAACCTCACAAAGGAGCAGTTTCAGTGCTCGGATTCGATTTTCAAATCCAATTGCAGGCGAAGCCAAAACAACTTTCAATGCAAATGCAGCCAGTGACATATCGTTGAGTTGCCCGACTTACCCGACTTGGCTGATGGAAAAATGCGGTTAATGTGGTTAATGCCAAGTGCCGTGGCAGCCTTAAGGTTCAGCTCATGCACTTGTAAAATTTCCCAATTAAGTCAAATGCGCATTGACATGTTTAGTTATTGTTTTTATGGTCTTGCCAGCTCCCATATATTCAACCTGCACTCGGTCCCAAGGGTACACTGGCAGATCTGGCCGAGTGCAGGTGAAAGGAGCAACCTTGAAGGGCAAGCAACTGGCAGTAAAGTATCTAAGCCAAGTAGTTGGGTCTGAACAATAACAGTCTAGGAATTGAAGAGGGAGCTGGGTCTTTGTTCATAACTTTACCTGAATTATAGAATATTTAGCTAGCTTTCCTCACTTTCTTTACTGCCAATTCAGGTGCTTCAGGTGCTTAACTGATTAGTTGACATCAGGAGAAAAGACCAAGTGCCAAAACATCGAAATTAAACAACTAATTTTATTGTGCCCCAATGGAAAGCCCCAGCGTTTTCTTGCCAGTTTTTTGTTCAACTTTCCCTGAACTAAAACCATATTAGAAATTAGTTACTCCACAGATTGGTGACCACAGAAACGTACTTTTTAGTAGTAGTTTTTTAATTGCTTAGAATACAAGTTCAGGTCATTATTTATATAAAGTCTGGGTGTTTTCTTAAAAGTTTTTTTGTTAAGCTTTCTCTAACTAAAATCACATTGCAAATAAGTTATTTCACTTATTATTTATATTCAAATTCTTTAATAGTTAAGATATAGTTAAGTACAAGTTCAGATCATTTTTATATAAAGTTTGAGCGTTTTCTTAAAAGTTTTTTTGTTAAGCTTTCCCTAACTAAAATCACATTGCAAATAAGTTATTTCACTTATTATTTAGATTCAAGTTCTTTAATAGTTAAGAATACAAGTTCAGTTCATTTTTATATAAAGTCTGGGCGTTTCTGTTCGTTGTTAAACTTTCTCTGCTCTAAAATCAGACTAAAAATTATTTATTTCACCCATTATTTAGTTTCAGGTTTTTAATGGTTAAGAATACAAGTTCTGATAATGTTTATATAAAGTCGTTTTTTCTTTTGTTGAACTTTCCCTGCACTACAATTACATTACAATTTAGGTTTTTTACTTAATATTTTATATTATTTATATTATTATTATATTATTTATATAAACTCAAGCCTGAAATCTTAGTTCTTTGTATTCAAAGATTAATTTGAATATTCTTTAAACTAATAAAATTATGTTATTGAAAGCAAAGTAAAAGGGGATCTCTAGCATCAAAATTCATTACTCGAAAGCCTGTTAAACCCGACCGAAGTATGTTTAATATATAGAGAGAAGTACAAGATATATCTAATATAATTTATGATAACATTAGTATTAATATTCGAGTCCCAAGCTTTATGTGTAACTCGAGGTCCAAAAGCGATATACCACTTCCATTATATAAGACCGAATTGATCTCTTGCATTTCCCCAAGGAAGTGATCGCTTAATAGATTTTACTTTTTGACAGTTTGTGCAGAAAATGAAAATAAATTTGCGATTCTCGGGTGGAGACACGACGAGTGCGAGTGGCACCGAGTGCTTCGAGTGGGGTTCGAGGAAAATGCTCGCCACTTCAAAGAAACTACGCCCCTGGCCCCTGGCCACCACAACTGCATCCGAGTCCGAGTCCGAGTGCGAGTCCGAGTGCGAGCCAACTCCGGCCCGGGTGGCAGTATGTTTTGGTCCGAAGTCCCAGCCTGGCCAGAGTTGATGGACTCGTTTGGAGCGCCCACAGCAGCTGCCGTTGCGGCGGCACTAAAAGTGAATGGCGAGGGGGGCAAATCGCCGCTTTAACAATTTGGTTAAAGTTTAATAAACTTTATGAAATGTTGTCTTGAGTGGGAAATGCAGTCGGGCCGCGTGAAGTCGTCGACTCCAATGACAATGACGCGGAGGGCAGGGGAGCCGCCTGGCTCGGGCTGTCAAGTGAGTTTTTGGGCCGATAATGTGCATGGCAAATACAGAAAACAGAAAACAGAAAACCCGAAAAAAGGAAATCCTAGGAAATCCATGGGACATCAGGAAGCAGCCTGGCCATGTTAGAAAGTGGTAATTATTTGGCTGTTTTCCTCCAAGTTTCAAAGCCACATTTTCGACATCGCATCCATCTTAATTTTATGCACTTGGCTATTTTTTCTGGTAGCTTCTTGAGGCTATTACGTAAGCGGAAAATGCGGTTGATTTTTTGTTTATGCTGATGCATTGATGGGTTTTCGCCACAAAATCGGGCATAAAACACTTAGTATATAGCATTTAAACTGCACTCTCAAGACCCCAAATATTAGAGATTAAAGTTAGCTAAAAATGAGATATTTTATTGAATATATTTTGCTTTAAAAGAACTAATAACCTGAGGATTTTTAATTGGATATCTTTTACGCCACAAAATCGGGCATAAAACACTTAGTATATAGCATTTAAACTGCACTCTCAAGACCCCAAATATTAGAGATTAAAGTTAGCTAAAAATGAGATATTTTATTGAATATATTTTGCTTTAAAAGAACTAATAACCTGAGGATTTTTAATTGGATATCTTTTACGCCACAAAATCGGGCATAAAACACTTAGTATATAGCATTTAAACTGCACTCTCAAGACCCCAAATATTAGAGATTAAAGTTAGCTAAAAATGAGATATTTTATTGAATATATTTTGCTTTAAAAGAACTAATAACCTGAGGATTTTTAATTGGATATCTTTTACGCCACAAAATCGGGCATAAAACACTTAGTATATAGCATTTAAACTGCACTCTCAAGACCCCAAATATTAGAGATTAAAGTTAGCTAAAAATGAGATATTTTATTGAATATATTTTGCTTTAAAAGAACTAATAACCTGAGGATTTTTAATTGGATATCTTTTACGCCACAAAATCGGGCATAAAACACTTAGTATATAGCATTTAAACTGCACTCTCAAGACCCCAAATATTAGAGATTAAAGTTAGCTAAAAATGAGATATTTTATTGAATATATTTTGCTTTAAAAGAACTAATAACCTGAGGATTTTTAATTGGATATCTTTTACGCCACAAAATCGGGCATAAAACACTTAGTATATAGCATTTAAACTGCACTCTCAAGACCCCAAATATTA
>VNKC01004661.1:0-35500 GCA_008042775.1 Drosophila pectinifera | reverse complement strand
TTAGCTTTTTAGTTAAATGAGCCTTTAATTACAGTTGGATTTTCAGATAAATAATTATCTAGTTCGTTGAATGTTTTATCATAATTATTGATCCGTAATTCTCCACGGGTACTATTAAAAAAATGCTTGCCCTTTGCAATTTGAACCAACCCAAGCGAAATTAATATTTACATTTCGAGTTATGTGCCTATATGTTCAGAATATCGAAAATATTCAGATATTGTTCCGGAAACAGCATTTATTTTAGGCTTTTATTAGATCCTCAACAAAAACAAAACTAACATTGCTATCAAATTGCAGTTTCTGATCAAATAACCACCTCAAGGACAACATATATTCGCCAGTGGGAAACGGAAGCCTCAATAGTTCAGGTCTCAGATAAAATCCCCTAACTAGTTGTGGACCCTGGAAATAAAACTAAGTAATTAATATATATTCTCATTAAGAAGGTTGAACAAACTCACCACATAAGGACACGTGTGGTTGAAATTAGTAAATTCCTTAAAGAGATTAAATATTATTTTAACTACAGGGTTATAGTTCTTTCGCACAAATCGGCAGACATCCACTTCAGCTTCCAAAAGCCACGGCTTAAAGCCGCTTTCCCTCTTGAAAATCTTCGCTTTCACATGGATGTTATAAGCAGAATGGAGAACAGTTCCGTTTATATTGAGGATAACCTTCGTCCAAGATATGGCCTTCAGACGACACTCGTGAAATACGAACCAGGATTTGTTGTAGCTTTCGCAGACCACGTTTGAAAACTTGAACTCAACTGCATTCTGGAAGTAGGATTTATTATTTATAGTATGTAAGAGAAGTTACGCTGCAACTTGATTTTTATCACCAATGCAGCACAATAAATTAAATTCCTCCCCATATTATAAAACTAATACTTATTCTGAACACACAAAGCAAAATCTTAACTTAGTTCAAAATATGTAATTATATTGTCATTGGTAAGAAAGAGTCCTGGAAATTGGAACAAAGGTTTAAAGTCTTATTTTATTCAGTTTATAAAGACGTTTGCTTAACTACCAAAAATCAGATTTTTTTTTACCTCATGTATTTCGGCAAATAATGTTGAAATTATTATTTTAACTCTTCCAGCTGGGTTCGCATTTAACAAATTTTGGAGTCATTTTATTGTCAAGAGTGGTCAAAACACACCAACCTAGTATGACAATCGCCGCTTATTATGTATAGTTGGTTGTGCATTGCGTTTTTGCAAGATTGATCCTTCCTTTACATTTTTATTTAACATTTTTATTAATTTTTATTTCGTCTTTTTATTTACGACGCATCAACGAATGTAAACTTCTCAGAACAATAATATCCTGTTCACACACATTAGCTTAAAATATATTATTTTTTTTTATTTTTGTTCACCACTTTATTTAGTTTTTCTATTGGCACTTAGTTATTGTACCCTTGTATTCCATAGAGTACAATAGAGTACATAGAGAGGAATAAAAATTTTGAATTATTTATTTATTGTTATTTATCAACTTTAATATCCTCTATCCTAAAATATTTCTTAATATTAAAAATCACAAACATAGTTTAATGTACTTTGCAACTTACATTAATACTAAAGGATAGTATTGCAAGGAAAAATAAACTATTAAAGCCAAACCACATTTTGTAGACTATAATATTCAGATAAAATGAAAACCAGTGGTTTATATAGCTTTTTACTTAAATGAGCCTTTAATTGCAGTTGTATTTTCATATAAATAATTATCTAGGTTGTTGAATGGTTTATCAGAATTATTGATCCGTATTTCTCCACCGGTACTATTAAGAAATTAGCTTGCTGTTTTCAATTTGAACCAACCCAAGCGAAATAAATAGCTATATCTCAAGTTATGTTCAGAATAACGAAAGTATTCCGATATTGTTCTAAAAACAGCACTTCCTTTACGCTTTTATTAGATCCTCAACAAAAGCAAAACTAACATTGGTATCAAATTGTAGTTTCCGATCAAATAACCACCTCAAGGTCAACATATATTCGCCAGTGGGAAACGGAAGCCGCAATAGTTCAGGTCTTCATATAAAATGAAATACAGGGGTTTATTAGGTTTTTACTTAAATGAGTCTTTAATTACAGTTGGATTTTCAGATAAATAATTATCTAGATCGTTGATTGGTTTATCATAATTATTGATCCGTAATTCTCCATCGGTACTATTAAAAAAATGCTTGCCCTTTGCAATTTGAACCAACCCAAGCGAAATAAATAGCTATATCTCGAGGTATGTGCCTATATGTTCAGAATATCGAAAATATTCAGATATTGTTCTAGCGACAGAATTATTTTAGGCTTTTATTAGATCCTCAACAAAAACAAAACTAACATTGGTATCAAATTGTAGTTTCTGATCAAATAACCACCTCAAGGACAACATATATTCGCCAGTGGGAAACGGAAGCCGCAATAGTTCAGGTCTCAGATAAAATCCCCTAACTATTTGTGGACCCTGGAAATAAAAGTAAGTAATTAATATATATTCTTATTAAGAAAGAATCAAACTCACCACATAAGGACACGTGTGGTTGAAATTAGAAAATTCCTTAAATAGATCGAATACTAATTTAGCTACAGGGTTATAGTTCTTTCGCACAAATCGGCAGCAATCCACTTCAGCATCAACGAGCCACGGCTTGAAGCCGCTTTCCCTCTTGAAAAGCTTCGCTTTCACATGGATGTTATAAGCAGAATGGAGAATAGTTCCGTTCATATTGAGGATAACCTTCGTCCTAGATACGGCCTTTAGACGACACTCGTGGAATACGTACCAGGATTTGTTGTAGCTTTCGCAGACAAAGTTTGAAAACTTGAAATCAACTGCATTCTGGAAGTAGGATTTAGTATATATATTATATTTAATATGTAAGAGAAGTTACTTGATTTTTATCACCAATACAGCACAATAAATCAAATTCCACAGCATATTATAAAACTAATATTTATTCTGAACACACAAAGCAAAATCTTAACTTAGTTCAAAATATGTAATTATATTGTCATTGGTAAGAAAGAGTCCTGGAAATTGGAAGAAAGGTTTAAAGTCATATTAGTCAGTTTATAAAGACGTTTGCATAACTACCAAAAAATCCGATTTTTTGTTACCTCATGTATTACGGCAAATCGTATTGAAATTATTATTTTAACTCTTCCAGAAGGGTTCGCATTTACCAAATTTTGGAGTCATTTTATTGTCAAGAGGGGTCAAAACACACCAACCTAGTATGACAATCGCCGCTTATTATGTATAGTTGGTTGTGCACTACGTTTTTGCAATATTGATCCTTCCTTTACATTTTTATTTAACATTTTTATTAAACTTTATTTCTTCTATTTATTTACGACGCATCAACGAATGAAAATTTCTCAGAACAATAATATCCTGTTCACACACATTAGCTTAAAATATATTATTTTTTTTTATTTTTGTTCACCACTTTATTTAGTTTTTCTATTGGCACTTAGTTATTGTACCCTTGTATTCCATAGAGTACAATAGAGTACATAGAGAGGAATAAAAATTTTGAATTATTTATTTATTGTTATTTATCAACTTTAATATCCTCTATCTTAAAATATTTCTTTATATTAAATATCACAAACATGGTTTAATGTACTTTGCCACTTACACTAAAACTGAAGGATAGTATTGCGAGGAAAAAGAAACTATTAAAGCCAAACCGCATTTTGTAGACTACAATATTCATATAAAATGAAAACCAGGGGCTTATATAGCTTTTTACGTAAATGAGCATTTAATTACAGTTGGATTTTCATATAAATATTTATCTAGTTAGTTGAATGGTTTAAAATGGTTTATCATAATTATTGTTTCGTAATTCTCCACCGGTACTGTTAAAAAATTACCTTACAGCATGCAATTTGACCCAACTCAAGGAAAATAAATAGCTTTATCTCGAGTTATGTTCGGAATAACGAAAGTATTCAGATATTGTTCTAAAAACAGCACTTCCTTTACGCTTTTATTAGATCCTCAACAAAAACAAAACTAAAATTAGTATCAATTTGTGGTTTCTGATCAAATATCCATCTCAAGGACAACATATATTCGCTAGTGGGAAACGGAAACGCTGCAACTTGATTTACATCACCAATACAGCACAATAAATTTAATTTATTTATATATTATTATTCCACCCCATATTATGAAACTAATATTTATTCTGAACACAGAAAGCTAAATCTTAACTTAGTTCAAAATATGTAATTATATTGTCATTGGTAAGAAAGAGTCCTGGAAATTGGAACACAGGTTTAAAGTCTTATTTTATTCAGTTTATAAAGACGTTTGCTTAACTACCAAAAATCAGATTTTTTGTTTCCTAATGTATTACGGCAAATCGTATTGAAATTATTATTTTAACTCTTCCAACTAGGTTCGCATTTAAGAAATTCTGGAGTCATTTTATTGTCAAGAGTGGTCAAAACACACAAACCTAGTATGACAATCGCTGCTTACTATGTATAGTTGGATATGCATTGCATTTTTGCAAGATTGATCCTTCCTTTACTTTTTTATTTAACATTTTTATTAATTTTTATTTCTTCTATTTATTTACGACGCATCAACGAATGTAAACTTCTTAAAACAATAATATCCTGTTCACACACATTAGCTTAAAATATATTATTTTATGTTATTTTTTGTTCACTACTTTATATAGTTTTTCTATTGGCACTAAGTTATTGTACCCTTGTATTCCATAGAGTACAATAGAGTACATAGAGAGGAATAAAAATTTTGAATTATTTATTTATTGTTATTTATCAACTTTAATATCCTCTATCTTAAAATATTTCTTAATATTAAATATCACAAACATGGTTTAATGTACTTTTCAACTTACACTAATACTAAAGTATAGTATTGTAAGGAAAAAGAAACTATTAAAGCCAAACCACATTTTGTAGACTTACAATATTCATATAAAATGAAAACCAGGGGCTTATATAGCTTTTTACTTAAATGAGCCTTTAATTGCAGTTGTATTCTCATATAAGTAATTATCTAGTTCGTTGAATGGTTAAAATGGTTTACCATAATTATTGTTTCGTAATTCTCAACTACTACTATTAAAAAATTACCTTACAGTTTGCAATTTGACATAACCCAAGGGAAATAAATAGCTATATCTCGAGTTATGTTCAGAATAACGAAAGTATTCAGATATTGTTCTAAAAACAGCACTTCCTTTATGCTTTTATTAGATCCTCAACAAAAACAAAACTAACATTGGTATCAAATTGCAGTTTCTGATCAAATAACCACCTCAAGGACAACATATATTCGCCAGTGGGAAACGGAAGCCGCAATAGTTCAGGTCTCAGATAAAATCCCCTAACTAATATGGTACCCTGGAAATAAAAGTAAATAATTTATATAACTCTCGCTAGACAAGGTGGACATAATCACCATATATGGACATGTGTGGTTCAGATTAGTAAATTCCTTAAATAGATCAAATACTAATTTAGCTAGAGGGTTATAGTTCTTTCGAATAAACCGGCAGCCATCCACTTCAGTTTCCAAGAGCCACGGCTTGAAGCCGCTTTCCTTCTTGAAAACCTTGGCTTTGACCAGGCCGTTGTCAACGGAATGGAGCAGAGTTCCGTTCATATTGAGGATCACCTTCGTCCGAGATACGGCCTTCAGGCGGCACTCCTGGAATACGAACCAGGATTTGTTGTAGCTTTCGCAGACAAAGTTTGAAAACTTGAAAACAACTGCATTCTGTAAAATAGCATTTATTATTCAACCTATATGTAGGAGTTATTTCGAAACTTACACTTAAACTTGATAAAAGTACTCCCAGTACAGCACAGTAAATCCAATTCAACCGCATTTTATGCAACTAATACTTATTCTGAACACAGAAAGAATGACCTCAGAAATATATATTTTAATTTGGCTTAACAAAAACTATTTCAATTATATTGTCATTAGTTGAAGGCTTACTTTTTAGCTTGATTGATTTTAAAATGTCACGCACAACTGTGGCTACATTGTCAGATAGACACCATCATTTTGTGAGCTTAAAAAATCCAAATAATATTCGTTGTTAAAGCCAGAAACTCTTGAAATGTTTAATATATTTAAAATGGCACTAAACGTTTAATAATGATTTGCTGAGAGAAGGCTCTTGGTTTATTTTTTTTAATTTTGTAATATTAAATTAGGAACCAGTACTGTATTTCGGACTCTCTGGTTCATAATAAAAACTCTGTTTTAATTTTTGCTTATAAGATAATTCAAATAATCCACCGTTTCTCAAACAAATTAATTTGAGCTTCACACTTGAAGCGGTATACTTTATAGTTAATTTCCTCTGGTAATAATAGATCAGTAATAATAGAGTATGATAAATGTGTCCAATAATTCCAACTATTTATTACTTTCAAGCCAATTAATATAACATTAGTATCTGCAGCGACACGCTAAGGCGGATTATTTTTCCATTTGTGTGCAATTTATGACAGTGTCACAGCTTTGTTGATTAACAAAGATATTGATTGAAAAATCGGAACGAGTCTGCCACCTGCTGCAGATTACTGCGGTCACATTAGGAAGCCATATCTGGAGCAGGGTATTGGAGATTATATATATATATATATATACTTCAAAGGCGACACTCTTGCTTCCGGCAAGTCTTGCTAAAATCTAGCCCATTTGGGGGATCCGTTATTTTTGAATTTTAACACCTTTTGGGTAGAGTTCCTTGAGTTTTTTGGCAAACTGGGGTAAGGTTAAGCCAAAACGTGTGAAGAATATTACTGGGCTAAGTCCAAATTAAGCAGCGACCAGTTTCAGTCATCAAACAATATTCGCTTTTAAATGACATTAATAATTTGAGGCTTAAACCGGTCGGCGGCAGGCGTCGGTGGAATGAGATAGTATCTCCTGTATCTTCAGACAGTAATTGATTGGACAAACAAGATACAAATTGTACAGGGGCAAGGCGGACGGACAGATTGGTGTTGGATGTTATTACCAGATTTTGATTTCTTTCGAGTTTTGCGTGCAGTCAAGCGGCCGGAGTTGGTAATCGATTAGTTAAGCTGGCAATTAATTGAATTACTTTCAAATTCGAATACTAACTTTTACAGAATTAAAAATATATAACTGACAAATATTTTACTGCCAAGTATTTTCCTTCCCAATAACGCTGGTTTATTAAAAACCAACCAGGAACAGGAAATATTTTTAATTGATGTGAAATTTAATTTGTAAGACAAGCTGGCTGCATCCAAATTAAACACTTTCTAATGTCTGTAAATATACAGTTAACGAGATATTTTTATATACTTTTTACATACTTAAATACGATTATTGAATCCCTATATGTTATTTAATATTCAGCCTGAAAATAAGAAAAGGCTGTAAGTGACGAGCTCAAAACCATAAATATTTTATGACTTGGGGCTCATTCGAATCGAATGAAGATTCGATTGTTGATTATTATGGAAGTGCAATAAAAACGCGTTTAGTTTCGTCACTGCAGTGGTCTGAATGTCTCAACGGACAAATGCATAATTAATTAAGCGAATCAAGCCAGACTACCGACGAACATTGCATTTAACTGTGATTTTAATGAGCCGCGAATGGCAGACTGACTAGTTTTTGCTATATTTAATGGATGTTTATGTCTTCATTTTTCTGGCGTGCGGTTTAATTCTTAGTGACGTGCCCCTCCATCAAGTAATTTGCATTTAAAAACGGCAGACCGAGTCAACAGTGACCATAAATACCCATGGATTATTCATTAACGATTATGAGTTATGTCAGCCAACAAACTAGTAATAGATTTGGCTACATCAATTTAATTTGTTTATTTTTAACATATTAAACGTACATACAAACATACTCAAGATAATCTGAAAAAATCTTTGTAAATCATACGCTTTATCCAATTGTATTTACAACCTTAAAAGGGAAATCTGTCAAAATAATTCACATTTACCAAAACGTATACAATATCCAGATATATAATGATATATGATATATAATATTCATATATTCCACAGCCTTTTCCTCAACTGTCTTAGTAATATCCCCAGAAGTGATGGCTAAACCTCTTTCCATATTATCCAATTTAATTTGCTTCACAAACCAAATCATAGGTAGACCAAATTCGGAGGAACGAATAAGCCCTAAGCACCCATTGGAATATTCATGAGCGATTGAATATTTAGAGGGTCGGTTAATAAAAAGAAGTCCATGGCATTTTCAATGTCAACACATTAACTCAAAACTTTCGCGGCTCTTGAACTCTAGTTAGTTATGAATGTGGCTTACTCCCATTAATTAGAAAAATTTCAAGAATCAAAGATACACTTTGTTAGGGAAGTTGGATTGATAAATTTGATTACTTCTATATCAAATTCTGAAAAATATTATATCTTATAAAATACTATATAGTTAATTATACATAATATTTTACTGCATCTCCTTAGCCACATATCTTAAGAACTCCCAGAAAGAGCATTTCAAGAGATGAAACTCTAGAGCAAAGAGCAAAAACAACCAACTTATACAATATACATTTAAAATAAAACCAGTTGTGCTACACACAATGAATTTTGTTTTTGCTATTCCACAATGTTTACGCTTTTCGGCGGCTGATGGTTCAGTATAATGGCAAGAGCCCTCGAGTAAGGATCACTCTCGACTGGCCGAATAAAACCTGAAAATGTAAGGCCATATTTACCTTTGGGAACCTTAACTAATCCTCACTCTTTGCAGGTACATCCTACCCTTTATCATAGGGTTAGCTTTTCAAAGTCTTTGCCTGGCCCAGTATCACTATAATATTAATCGGCCTAAGCATACTAATCCAGACTTCAAGTTCCCCTCGGAATACAAGGAGCTTCAAAGGGTTTACGAATGGAAGAACATTCAATATGGTTTCCCCAGCGAACAGGATCGGCAGGAGGCGCTGCGAAATGGTCGCTATAACCCAGACAGTCCCATACCGATCGATGTCGATGTATATTACCCAAGTGAGTATATATATAACAAACATCTTGAAGGGGAGTCCCAGAATCAGTAAAGATTATTGAACTCGATTCGTCTTGATGAATTCCGGAGAGTCACGAACCTTGTATAGATAATTTTATATATATATATTATATATATATATCATTTTCATTATCTTGATTTTTTAACAAGAATATAATGAGACTAAAACCCGCCTCAAAATAGCCTGCGATTAAGGCATTCTCTTTTGATTTCTGTTTATTCAACGATCATAATTAGGGAATTAATTTCATTGACATTTCAGCTAATGGCGGCCGTGCTCGCCTCTTTGTGACATCACCTCGCTTTGGGCAGGGTGTTCCCTATTCCCTGGCCTATGTCACGGATGTCCAGGGGGCCAATGGGACGGAACTCCAGGCCTACCCCAGCTACCAATGGCACAGCAGCCACGGAGCCAACTGCGATGGCCTGACCTCCGTGTATCGCGTTCACATCGATGCCTGTGGACAGATGTGGATATTGGACAGTGGGGAAATAGAGTTCGTGCAGCACTGTGCTCCGCAGGTGGTGGTCTTTGACCTGGCCACCAATCAGTTGATCCATCGCTACCGCTTGCCAGAAGCCTCCTACAAGGCGAAGGTCAGCAGGTTCGTGAACATATATGCGGACATACGGGATCCGCCCCCAGGAGGGCAGTGCAAGGACGTGTTCGCCTACCTGGCGGATCCCACCAGCAAGGCCCTCGTGGTCTACGATGTGACGGGTCAGCAGTCGTGGCGCATCGAGAACAAGTTCACCTATCCGGATGCCAGGTTTGGCACCCACACGGTGGCCGGCGAGAGTTTCGAGCTGCTCGATGGACCCCTGGCCTTGGCAGTGACTCCCCCGGGACTGGGACTGAGGCGGCATCTGGTTTACCACGCCCTCTCCAATGACCTTGAGGTGGCCATTCCCCTGGACGTACTCAACAATGCCACTAATTGGAAGGCCGGCCTCAGTGCCTCCCTGTCGGAGTTTGTGACTCTGGGCAGGCGGGGAGTGCAGTGCGGCTCGCATGCTATTAGCCGGCAGGGATTCTGGTTCTGCGGCTTCCTAGATCCCATCGGCATCTTCGGCTGGGACATACGCCGGCCCTACACTCGCGAAAACGTCCAGTTGTTGGCCTTAAATCCGAATACCCTGCAGTTTGTGAGTGGCATGAAGGTCGTTCGAAGACCTGCCGATGGGCGCGAGGAACTCTGGGTGCTGTCGGATCGCCTGCAGAAGATCTTTGCCGGAACCATCAACTATACGGAGATCAATTATCGGGTACAACGCTGCGACGTTGATGACCTGCTGCAGGGGCGGGGCTGCTTTTAGATCCGATATCCGAGATCCGACGACGAGGCCCGAGATCAGAGAGTAGAGCTCAGGGACCAGAGACCAGACACCAGAGACCAGAGACTCTCGAGATCTGAGAGGCTGGCTGGCTGGCAGTGCAAACACCCTTTAAGAGGCCATAAAAGATGTCCAACCATAAATCTTTGAACTATTCGAAAGTGTTTGTTTGGTCGCCACAGGTACACGACCTTTGTCTAAGGGCCCGCTGGTCAATTACACTCGGAGAATTGTCTAAGCCACGAAATTGCCTCAAATGTATTTAAGTCAAGATAGCTCTTAAGTTTCTCAATATAAATTATACATTTATAATCAAGACTATGGTTTTCAACACAGAAACAATGGAATCATAGAAAGTGTGCCTAGTAAGATAGATAAAATCCCTTTTCTCTCCTTTAAATATCTTAATAGAGGTAATATTCTTTGAGTGCAGTCTGGACCAAAGGCTAACACCTCTATCGCGCCTACCTGTTCATCTTCAGTCTTCGGCCACCTTTTGAACAGTATGGATCTGTCACTCTGCAGTGGGTCCTCAGTTGGTGCCATGATCGCGATCCTGCTCAGCTTGCTCTGGGCAGTTCAGGGCCAGAAGCTGGCCCTCAAGGAGCTGCACACTCTCCACCAGTGGACGAACCTGAGTCTGGGCGATGACCAGGCCCTGGGCAGTAGGTTCCTACCGGTGGACGTGGATATTGAGTATGGAGACGAGGGCAGACACCGCACCTTCCTCACAATACCACGGCTGGGAATGGCCACACCCTTCACACTGGCCACCGTGGTGTCAGGTGACAACAAAGTCGTGGAGAACCCCAGATTGGAGCCGTATCCCAATAAAGACTGGCATGTTCCGCCCAACAACTGCTCTGGCATTACATCGGCCATCAGGACCTATGTGAGTCGAATCCTTGCAAAAGATATTCCAGAAACCTCTACAGATTTTTGAGTTTTTAATATAAGCTCTATACATTATAAGGATTTATTTTCTCTTTAAATTAATTAATTCGTATTTCATTTGATATCTTCCTATATATTTCCCCACAGATCGACCAATGCTGGCGTCTCTGGGTGGTGGACTCCGGACAGGTCAACTCCCTGCAGTTGTGCCCGCCGCAGGTCCTCACCTTTGACCTGGTCAGTGACGAGCTCATACAGCGCCACTCCCTGCCCCCGAATGCCTACACGCCCAGCGTGTCCATCTTCACCGCCTTAGTGGTGGATCTGGCGGACATCGGCACACCCAACAGGTGCGTGGGCGGCAAGGCCTATATAGCCGATGCCTGGGGCTACGGCCTGATTGTGTTCGACTCCTTGACGGGCCGGTCCTGGCGCATAGAGCACGAGTCCATGAGGCCTCTGGATTTCGTAGGATTGGCTCGGTCCGGCAGCTCCCAGGCGGGAATATTCACCGTGAGCCTGAGTCCCAGCGAAGTAGAAGATCGCTTCCTGTACTTCCACACCCTGAATGCCTTCAATGAGGTGAAAGTGTCCCTTGCCGCGATCAACAATGAAACCTTGTGGAAGTCCCAAAATGCCAATGCCAGCACTTCACTCGACGGGCACTTCGCAATCCTGGGCACTCGGGGAATCCAATGCGAGTCCGAGGTGATGGATCAGTCGGGGAACCTCTTCTGCAGCCTCATCAGCTTGGGAGCGCTCATCAAGTGGGAGGAGAGCTCCAATTACACGGCGGACGACCTGCGGGTGGTGGCCTACAATCCGCATAAGATCAAGTTCGTCACGGGCCTGAAGATCAACCGGAATTCCGAGGGAGAGGAGGAGCTCTGGGCCCTGAGCAGTGAGCCGAAACTCTTCGTGGGCGGTGCTCTGCCGGAGAACGGGGTCAAGTTCCAAATAGTGGGCTGCCGCACTGCTGACCTTCTCGCCAATACGCCATGCACAGTGGGCGTGACTGAAACAACGGCACCTTAAGTTAGTTTTAACATAAATACTAAGCTTTATTTAAAATATTTAAAAAAGGAATGCCCACAATGAGCTGATTTTAAACGTGGACCTTTATGGAATACGGCCTTAAGATCTTAAATTAAAATTAAAACAAACTAATTTTTTCAAGATATATTCAATAATATATGTCTGGTTTTATTGTTACACTTTTACTCATTTATATTTATTTATTCTTATTTTCTAACTTATATTTCTTTCAAATTTCAAATTATTAAAATTTTCAAACTAAAAAATCTTGTTCCAATTGCTTGCAGTACAAGACTGCCAGCTATGACACTCTATGCTACCTTTAGTATATTTCCGATAGCACCGATAGCTCCACCCGGCAGACCTACGGTCACACTGATTGTCTGTTTACGTGTATTTCTTTTATTTGGATTTAATTTAATTTACCCCTAAAAATCTATTAAATATGACGAACCTGCAACGCTGGCTATTCTACGCGTCGCTCTTTGCAGTGCCCTATCTGGCCATTGTTTTGGGAACAGTGCAAACGGCATTTACGACAAAGTATTTCCTGCACATTCAACTGCTCCCCCTGCTGCTGCTCGTGATTTTCGGCGTAAGTTCCATGGAATACGGCAGATAACACCTGGCCTCTGAGTAATTATCATTATTATCATCACCCAAAAACGCAGATCTTCTCGGTGTGGACTGTCCTGTACCGCACACTCACCTTCAACGACTGTCCCGAGGCCGCCAAGGAACTGCAGGCAGAGATTCTGGAGGCACGCAAGGACTTGATAGCCAAGGGATTTCGGTTTCGCGACTGAGGTGTGGGGAATCCAACTCTTCAGGACTTGTGCATGTTAATCTGTAATTCCATTATTTATAAAAAGTTACGCAAATTTACCTGAAACCGTCTTTTATGTGTATGGAAGCCATGTAAGGGTTGATTTCCCCAGGTGCCAAAAGTTGGTAGGACCAGAACATGTTGAGGTTTAGGTTTCGGTGGCTAGAAAAATGGTCCGGCTTAAGAAAGAATGAAATATGAAATAATGAAATAATGAAACTTATATAACAAAATGGAGCATCAACATGTATTAATATTGTTCTATGACTAAACATCACAGAATTCTCTGGAGATGTTGATTTAAAACCTTAAAAAAAAGGGTTCTGATTCATTTTTAATGAAATATTTGATTAAAATCGGATGACAAATGTGAAATTTATTCAAAAATATAACATTTTTCGTAAAGTAAATAAGCTTTAGCTTTTCTCGTTATGAATTAATTTCTTCCCATTTTGAACTTCGATCTTTAGTTGATATAATACATCAAAAAAATATGATCATTACTTATTTAAGTGTATTTAATTCTTACACATATTATTAAATATTTTTTTTTTTTTTTTAAATAAGTTTTTCATTGGCTGGCAGTATTTTTAGTATTCAAATATTCATTTCTAGTCTGTAAAATATTTATGTTTATTATTATTATATTTTTGCAACTTAAAAACTATAATTCTTCTACTGAAAGCGACGAACGATCGCTTGGAATATCGATGAATACGATGAAACGAAGCCCAGCCCAAATAATGGATGCAGCTCTGGCTCTTATTCCGAGGCCGCTCAGCTCGGCGACGACGCCAAGCTCTCTTTCCCCAACAAACAACAGTTCGCGCTTAGACTCCGGACCGCTCACAACGCGACAGCCGCTCGTTACGTGTTGGAGGTAAACAGAAAAGAAATAAAAATTAAAAAAAGTAATAACCAGAACAAGAAGAAGCCAGAAAATGAGTCACAAAATCGCCGCCGTGTGTCTCCTGATGAGCTGCCTGTTTGCCGCAGTCTATGGCGCTGCTAAGGTGAGTCTTTCTGCAATATGACTATGCCAAATAAAGCTCATTACACAACCGTGTCAGGGCCGCCGTGAAGCGGTTATACTATGTAGGTGAAGACGTGCTTTGGGCGCAGAGAAAATAAGAATAATATAGAAAAAAACCCATAGGAAAAGCTGCACCCTTTTCGTGGCAGCAACAAGTGGCATTTCACGAGTTGAACGCCCTGCTCTAGCTTGGAAAATGCCGCAGCGGAAAAGCGTAGAGCATCGAGCATAATTGACACTGTAAATAAGCCACCGAAGCGGCCTGTTGCTCTGTTCTGTTGTTGTTTTCGTTGGGGCTCCGCTCCCGCACACCGAAACCGAAACCGAAACCGGTTCCGGGACCAGTTTCCATTTCTCACAGAGCAGCCAACTGCAACTCCATTGTACACAAAGAACAAATGGGGCTAACTTCAGACATGACCATTTGTTTGCACACAGTAATTTTATTTAACCCCACTTAATTACTCAGCTAATTCTTGCTCTTTTTTGCCGGCTCATGTTTACTAATTAATTAAGCTTTAACTCAGCCAACTCGGGGGAACAAAATTATAACTCAAAATTATAACTCAGTCTGAACAAAAGGAGACCACAATTCTATTAAAATTCTAGTTATATCCGCAATAATTTAATTTTTAAATATTGTTAGGGAGTATTCCTTTACTAAAATAATCTTAAAGTTAAATGTTTTGATTTATATAAAGCTTTTAGATAGGTAAATAAAATATTAAATAAATACTTGTATAGTGAAGTCTCATTGCCTCCTCTCCTACATTTCATTTTTCAATGAAATTATTATAATTATTATTTACTAATAATATAAACCAAATATTTCCTTGATTAATTGAGCATTTCTAGTCTAGCAATATCTAAATGCTTATTTCTGTGTACGTTAATATTTACCTAATGAAGCTTCTGTTGTTCAGATCGTTAAGAACGGTGGGTTCTTTCAGCGGTGCGTCACCAGCCTTTATATAACTCCAATTCCAGCCAATAAACAATTTGCATTTGAGTGTGTGTATACTCGTGAGCTTTTCTGATTATTCTTATTTTTTCTTTTTTATTTTTCCCCGCTGCCATTTTGGTTGGCGGCATTGTTAAACCTGCTGCGCATCAGTCACGAGTTGTTAAAAACTATTAGAATATATAGTAATTTAATTTGTTAGGGCTCACAGCAATTTGTGGAGATTTATCTGTAATCGGTTTTTATTTGGGTTAATACAATCAACAGAAGTGTCTAGAAAATTATTATAAATGAGTTGAGTTTGTTTGTTTATTTTTTTTGCTCAAGAGCGGAAAATAATAGGCACTTTATATTTTTAAGCCACCTAAAATTATCAGTATATAAGCCTCTAAAATATTTTAATGTTATTTGAGGGAAAAACATTCAGTTTAATGGCGTATTTATTTCTAAAAAACTAATCTAGAGATTTATTGAAGGGCATATGGAAATGTGGCTGTACTTAGATAACAAAAAACAGACTTCAAGCTGACATCAGCATTATTTTAATGGATGGCAGATTGCTCTCATGGCGACATTTTGATATCTATTTTAATTGGTGAAGTATACACATGGAATCAGAATGAGTATATAATGGGTAAAGCTATATGTACTCAACATTCATGTGGAAACATGAGTCATATTTCAGCATTAACTAATTACTTGTAGTTATGATAAAGTTTTGAATGCCTTGAGGCAGAGAGTAATCTTTAAGTTGGCTTGTGTAAAAGAAATTAATGAACAAAACATTTTAGTTTGCTTTATACTCATTCAATTATATATTCAATAGATTAAAGGCAAACTAATTAATGAATATAATAAGAGTAGTGATTTTGTTGACTATAAATCTAGGCCTATTAAATCCACATTGCTAGAATCACCTTCTGATTGACTTGATATGGAAAACATATTTATTATCCTTATCTGCCATCTATCAGACTCATACGCATGCCGGTTTAAGTTCGACAATATTTTGGCCTGCCAACTGGAGCATGTGCCAGTTGTTGTCCCCAATTGATAAACAAAGAGTAACAATATTTGGACCCGGTCCATTCAGGCGCATGTGATTTGCATGGCTCGGCTTGGCTGCAGTCTCGAAAAATGCAAATTACCCAAGGCCTCCCCCACTCAGACTTGAATGCATGCAACAATTTGAGGCACAGAAAGAAATAAAGCAACATGTATTCCTTATAGACACTACTTTCGCCTAGTTCTAACTGAAATAAATATACTAAATTAATGAGTAATATGATTTTCCTACAAATATTTAAGTGGTAATTGAATTCTTGCTTCCTGTATATTCCTCAGGTGCCCATTGCGGTGTACTACGAGTCCCTGTGTCCGGACAGTGCCAAGTTCATTACGGAGCAACTGTATCCGGCTGTGAAGGGAGAGCTGCGCGACATGGTGGACCTCACCTTGGTGCCGTTCGGCAAGTCCCAGGTGAGTCAGTCAGCCGGACTCCAACTCCATATTCACCTTCGACTGGACAATGGCTCATTTGCATCGTTCCTCCGTGCAGTTCTTCACCCAGGGCTCCGAGGTGACCTTCACCTGCCACCACGGCCCGAATGAGTGCTATGGCAACAAGGTGCATGCCTGTGCCATCGAGCACATCCAGGCCAACTCCTACCAGATTGAGTACACCCGCGAGTCCCTGACGATCGACTTCATCAACTGCCTGATGAAGGCCGGCAAGAACTTCCCGGACAACGTCTATCCCGGCCAGCGGTGTGCTTCTGAGAGCCACATCAACAACTGGGAGATCATCAAGACCTGCGCCAACACCACCGAGGGCAGTGTCCTGCTCCGCAAGGCGGGCGAAACCACCCAGAGGCTCAAGGAGCCACTGACCAGCGTGCCCACCATTCTGTTCAACGAGGTGAGCAATGGGTTCATTCTAACTAAATAAAATCACTATATTTTAATTAATAATTTTGAAATTTTCAGCAATTCGACAAGAAGGTCAATGAGCGCGCCCAGGTGAACTTCGTCGGCACTCTCTGCCAGTACGTCTCTGCCCCGCAGCCCCGCATCTGCACCGCGCACAACGGAGCTGGTGCCCCCTCCTTGGCCAGCGTAAGCGCCATCCTGGGCTCCCTGCTGGGTCTTTGGTCTATCACCCGCCTCTTCCACTAAGCTCCTCCGCTATCTTCCCCCAAACCCAACTTCCAACTCCAATCTCCAACTCAGCCAGAACTCTGAGCAATCGGGAATCTCAGACCTTAACTCTTCCATCTTTTGTTGGTTGTTTTTAGGGCAATTGAAATCCAAGCCGTCAAATTGTCCAGCTAGAATATGTGTATCTCTGATCAAATTAGTTTCGCCAAGAGCTGGTCTAAATGTATCAATTTAATGAATTCTTAAAATAAAATATAAATCATGAATTTCGTTTATTTAAAGGGTATTTTAAGGTAAGTTATTCAAATTATTAAAATGTAACGCCTAAAAGTTGACAATGGGTTCTTCATATGAGTACTACTTTATGCTAACTTGGAGGCCGTATTTAATACAAATGAAATAACATTCATTAAAAGTGACATCTTTTTGTTAGTAATATATGTTTAACCATTAATTCAATATATCTATTAAAATCCCCAATTAAATATACAATGAGGATTCCCATTTCACTTACAATCTTCCAGTTATCTTGACATTGATGTGCATATGTACATCGTATATTTTAATTGACGCCAAATTCCCTTAGTTAAATATAATTAAATAGATAATAGATAGTCATAATTTAGTTGTTAATTGAGTTTACAAGCTTATTTCCAGTGTTTCCAGATGCAGTTGATAGCTAGCTTTCCCCAATCCAGAGATGACAGACGAGCATCGGTAGCATCGATGGGCAATCTCATCAAAAGGTGGGAGCTCATGTGTGTTTGTTGTCAAATATTTTGATCGCCGGCGATTGAGGGGCGTCAGCTGCTTATCGGCTAATTTGTTTTTGGCGCGATATGGGTACACATGAAGCGATAACCTGGGGGGGCGGTGGCGGATCAGGGGTTATATATTCACTGTAGCAACAGGCCAATCCGCCGAGCCCAAAGCCATTGCATGCAACCGGGCAGATTACACCAGATGGACATTGAATGGGAAGCGGAGGTGGCAACTGTTGTAAACAACTTATTAGCGAATCAATTTGTAGCTCTGCTGAAATGTAATCCGAATAAGTATCAATTTGCTCGATCTGAGTGATATTTAAGGCCCGGCGGGCAAATCACAAAATAGTAAATCTGATTTATTGCATTAAGAGGTTACATTTAAGGAGGAAACTATATATTACCCAGTTAGTCTAGCCAAAGGGAAACATAAAATATGTACATTTCAAGCCTAAAATATAAAATATATAAAATTGTTTAACCGAAATGCTAATCATAATGGCAATCGCACCTTATTAGACTATGGAATTTTTATTATATATTTTTAATATATAAAGAATTAGCAGTTAAAATCAATTCAGGCTGATACTTAAGCCCGGAATGTAAAACTGCTGAGCTAGAAAATTCTTAAGTGATTATAATAAATCCTTATTCTAGAAATTTCTTACAAAATTAATATAAATCGAATCATATTTTATTACTTGAACTTAAATATATACTCAGTTAACTTCTTCATTCTGCTTTCAGTATATATTTAATTTATATTTTCCTAATTGCAATCCAAATATATTGTAATACATATTTACCTACAAAACAAAAGATTTATAATATTTCTTATTACAAAATTAATATAAAACAGATCACATTTCGTCAATGATTCATAAATAAAGCCAAAATGGATTTTAATATATACTCAGATAACTTCATAGGTCTTTTTTCAGTATGTATTTAATTTTAATTTTCTTCATTGCATTCTAATCATGTTTTAATACATATTTACCTTAAAAACAATATATTCTTATTACAAAATTAATTTTAAGTAGATCAAATTTCGTCAACGACTCATAAAAATGGATTAATATATGTATACTAAGCTAGCTTCTTCGCTTTTCTTTCATTATGTATTTAATTTGTATCTTCCTAAATGCATTCTTATTATATTTTGATAAATATTTGCCTAAGAATAAATTAAATTTCTTACATTTCTTATTACAAAATTAATATAAAACAAATTAAATTTCTTACATTTCTTATTACAAAATTAATACAAAACAAATTAAATTTCGTCAAAGCCTGATAAATTTAAATTTGTATTAAATTTGTATTTTCCTAATTGCATTCTTATCACATTTTAATACACACCTAAAAAGCACATCTTATTACAAAATTAAATTAGATCAGATCAATTTATAAATGCCAAAATTGATTTTAATATATAATCAGTTAACTTCTTAGTTGTTCTTCCAGTATATATTTTAATTTGTATCTTCATAAGTGCATTCTTATTATATTTTAATACATATTAACCAAGGAAACAAAATATTTGTTACATTTCTTGTATAAAACCTGTTCCCTTTCTTGACCCACTTACCCACTTTTAAGAGCTCTAAAAGGGGCAATCTTATTAAGAGAAATTATAAATTCAGGCCCAATTCAAGCGCAGTCAAAGGGCAGCGCTGGGGGAATCACTCATTTGGCTTGTGGATCAATTAAGTGCCAAGCGGCTTTCGGGCACATGGTTCTTCGGGGCCAGAGTGCACTGGGTCCGCATCAATTCCAGAAACTACGTCAGCAGGTAACGGGGCACTCGTGGCCCTCTGGAGCCGCCAATGATGGCAATTCATTCACATCCGCGGGCGAACAAATAAATCTGGGCGCGTTGGCCAAATTTGACGTCTCCCGAAGCGGCTCCGCCCGCCCGTTACTGCGGCCCACGCACTCGAGTTAACCGAAAATATCGAAGCACGCTTCTGGGCACTAGCTCTTCGTGTCCGCCGCTCGGCTCCTGGCTCGCCTCTGATTGGCTGCCGCCGTCCGGCCCACTCACACACACGTGCTCTCGGGGCCTCAGGTGTTGCAGCAGCAGCTATAAAGCTGGCCTACGCGCCTTTGGCAGCACCAAAAGAACTCCGGCTTGCAGTCGAACAGCAGCAGCAGCAGCATCAGTGAAACCATCCGGCAAGGACGAGGACGAGGACCAGGACGAGAGACAAGGACACTTCTTTTGCCCCAGCAGTATCAGTCAAGTGAAAGTAGGTATAGCCTGTTAAAATCAGTGCCTTTAGATTGTGTTTCCGCGAATCCTTAACTTGTATTTGGTGAGTTTTTGTTAGATGTGATTTTTGCAATTACAAAATTTCCTGGAAGGCTGTCAATTTTCAAGTGAATTCACTAGACTGATTTATCTTTAAAAAACTGGAAAACATTATAAAGGTTTTCTCATTTAAATGAATTCTCAATTATAGTTGAAAAAGAAATAATGTACAAGTGAAATGCTGTATTTTTTGGCACTAACTTCTTGTAATTCCTACCCTGAATGGTATTTCGTTAACTTCTAGAATAATTTACTTTTCTACTGTTGATTTACATTTGAAAATGTTTTAAGACTCCCCAATTTGTATATAATATATAATTATATATTGTTTGAAGGGTAAAAGTCTCTGAAGTAAAATAATGCATCTTTTTGAGGACATATCCAAAGACAAAGTACTAGCTCTTTATACCTTTTAAAATTCCTTTAACAGTGAAATTCTTATATTTTTTATTATCAAGTGTTTGACATTTATACATTTATTTATACAGAATTTAGGAATAATTTAAATTGATTTCAGGGAAATACATTAAATATGATAAGAAGTTTAAAGGCTACATTTAAAGAACTTGTCAGAAAATTAAGGAATAGGGATAAAGTCCATTTAATCAGTAATTGCTTAATTAAGAATACCCACCATCTACATTTTTAATTAACAAATATGAGCACATCTAGTTAATGTCTGCCTTCGATTACATTAGAAGGTACTTCCCCTTCTTGGCTTACATTTGTAAGCAATTAATTCGCCAATACCCCTGAGGTGCTCTTTGGGCCTCTCCCATTTTTGTTTATTTGTCTAATCTAATTGAATCAAATTAGATTAGCGGCCATAATTATGTAGACTCCAGGCATAGGGGTGGGTGCGGCATCTTCCGCTTCCGCTTTGATTTATTTTTGATAACTCCCACTAAATGGCTGCAGGCCTTAGGCCTAAGCGCCCTCTCTGCCAAAGTTGAAACCTCAAATCACCGCAAAACTGCTCATTTACCGCTTCCAAAGTTCAGGATACTAAAGTCAACACATCCAGCGAGCAGCTGTATAAATCAGGCATTATCCTTGGCGTGGGGAAGACGGACAAACGGAAAATTCAGTCCAAACTTGTTGCTGTTGGGAAACTTTAACTTTGACTTGATTTGAATGTTTTCCCCTTCCCGGCGCACATCTTCCATTTAGAATTCAGAGCTCTGAAATGGCAGCTTTGCATGCAAAACGGCGATTGCTCCCAAAGGAGGAGATAATATTAAATTGTATCTTCTAGTCATAAAGGCTTCAATGAAATATGCAGCATAAGGAGCCTAATGAATAAAGGAGCAAGGTTAAAATTAAGCAAGATGACTTTATGAGAATTCCGCAGCTATAAACATTTTTAAGGTCCAAGTTTAAGCAGTAACAAGGAAATAAATTGTAGAAATATATCTATATATCAAATATATATATATATATATATCAAACATATCTCCTTAATCTTAATGAGAGTACACTCAGCAATCAGATATTTTTAATGGGCGTTGAATGCTAATACCCACTAGACCGCAGTTACCAACTCGCCTGCCGACTTGGCCGGAGCAGGGAAACCGCAGAAAATCTTGACCTGTCTTGAGGACCACTTTAATTTGGCTTTTCCTGCGCTGCCTTGGCTAAGTAGGCCTAATCTGTTAAGAGAGCAGAGCAATCTGATCCCATTTGAAGCGATTTGTGCCAGAGGCACGCTTCCATTGCCTGACCTGGTTAGCAGCTGTTTGCTTTGTCTTTGCCCGAGTATTATCAGCCGGCGATTAGAGAATTTCACACGGAAACCGATCGTGAACTTTGCATTGGGGGTTTCACTCAGAAAAAACCAACTATACTTAACTAAAAACCAGCTTAGAATTGAGATAGATAGACCCTAGATGTTTCTATATCCTTGCCTAGTTTTATAGGCTTAGAGAAAGCAGTTGGAAATATTAGTTATCTAAAAATTAGAGCATATAAATGTGATTTTGGAATTAAAATTATTCATTTGTTGCATATCAGAAAGGAACTAATAATCTTTATTATCCTAAAACCTAAATATATGGTTAGTATTTGATATTTATCTCGATTATAATCTTGTCGCTGATACATGTAATTATAGACTGAAGTATGTTCGGAATTGATTCCATCCATCAGTGACTAATATGAATATGAATAAATTATGAAGTGTGTATAAATTATTTGAGAGAATCCCAGCACCTGTGGAAAGTTTTTCGAAATTGGATTTACGGCCTTGGAAGCAGTCCGATCGGGTATTAGTGCCAGTGTCAGTGGGAGCAGCTCAGCTCGGTGGCAGCAACAGCTCATTAAGGCCCTATTATCACAACTAAATAGCTGGGAAAATTGATAAGCCCCAAGGGTCGAGTGTTGCCACCGGCCTGCTGCCTGCCGCCTTGGTAAACAATTATTATGATATACTATATACACTCGTTTCCGTGTAATGAGAATGCTGCTGTTATTGTTTTCGCAGTGCGTGGGCGCTTTTGTTGTGATGATTTTTACTGCCTCAGCGGTAGCGCCGCTCCTCCACATTATATTAATTTTCACTTATCGGCCCGTCCATAAATTTAGCCCGGCAGGCGTCTGAAAATAGCCAGGGGGCACGAGAGGGTAATGGGAAAAGGAAAGCAGGCGGAAAAGCCTCAGGAGTGGGAGTGAGACGCGTGACACAAATTGCGCGGAGATTACGGAAGAGATCGCGGCTTATCAGCGGTTCGCAGAAAGCAAAAAGAAGCCGAGCCGAGCCGAGATTTCGAAAGGTGGCATATAGATCGCGGATCAGCCTCAGATCGGGCTCAGTCGCTGGCGGGAGCTTGAAAATGTGAGATCGCGCTCAGGGATTCGGACTCGGCCGGTGGAATTGCCATATCAGAACTGGAAACTGGCAAAAACATCCGCACCAGCCATATCTGTGATTGTATATAGTAACCAGGTTACGGCAAACATAATAAATATATAATAAATCAAAGTGTAGTGCTGATTAACCCGGGAAACAAAGAAAATACCTGCACAACACACAGATCATCTAATCAGCTACACCGAGGTGAGTTTTCCAGGCGGCAGTTGAAAGCGACACGCGACCAGGTTCGGTTCTTCAATATTAACTTAGTCGGGCACACGGGGCGTATGATTGATGGCGGCATCAGCTGTTAAACCTAATGTCATTGATACTTCTGAACAAAATGATAGGAGACTTATCAGGCAGAAGCGTGAGTTATCTAAGAACATTCTGAAGCTGTATTTAATTTTTTTAAATATTTAATTAGCGCAAAAATATATCAAAAATACATTTTTTTTAATCTCAACTGTTTCAAACCGCGTTTTCTAATAATTTTTTTCTAGTAAATAATTAATTAAAAAATTATAATTAAATAATACAAAACCTACACATGTAATCCCTTGAAAAAGTGCACTTTTAGGCCACACACGACTAGGCTCGGTTTCTTTATAATAAACTTAATTACACCACACATGGCGTATGATTGATGGCTTAAAGGAGCATCAGCTGTTGCCAAATTTTAATAGGTTTAATTTCGGTCCCTGGCCCACGCAAAACCAAACATTTACCGATAAACTCATGTTGGTCTGCGAAAATTAAATGACTTTAGCCATTTATCTTTGAATATTCCTGGAAATATGTCCGCAAGTTAAGAAATTCCAGGCACGTAATAAGCAAATGCTTGGAACTTCCACCTTTTGCCCTGAAGTCGTGTGTGGGTCCATGCTAATTGTCTTCGGGTTACATAACTCATAGTTCAAAAGTTTCTGCCAGGATTAGCTCCTTAAACGCATGTGGACTCTCGGATTCGGATTCGATTTCAACTCGGCCGCCGCGCCGTGCTCGGATTTCTAATTAGTGCGTGGCTTGGCCCCGGGGAAACACTCCTTCGCATTGTCAATGCCAGACTCCAGTCTCCAGACTCCGGACTCCTACAGGTGTGCTCATCCTTTGTCTCCGCTCCTCTCCTTGCAGGTATCATGAAATCCACAATTTCTTTGCTGCTGGTCGTCATCTGCACCGTGGTCCTGGCCGCCCAACAGAGCCAAGCGAAAAGTAAGTACAACTGCGTAAAAAAGTCATGAAACAATTCTTCTTTTTACAAAGTTTATTAATAGAGTATTTAGAACTTATTTACATTTTTGTCAACAAATTATAAGCTCATAAATTTAACAATTCACTGATAAGAGCTTTAATCAGGCCAGTTCCGGGTTTCAAAATAAGCCATAAATAATTTGGGGTCAAAAGCGATTACAAAATTAATTAAGGGTTCTTAAAATACTATTATTTTCCCATGAATTCTAGAATAACCATATTTACATTAAACGCAGAGCAGTAGCTTTTTATACTTAATATAATTTCTGAAACTGGCAACATTTCCACTCACTTCTAAAGGGTTAACTTCTTGTCTTGCTGACCTTTTAAAAAATAAAACAATTCTTCAAAGGCACCACGTTCATTCTTTTAAAGCTTTTGTGGTCGGAAATATGCAGTGAAGTTGCCATGAAATATTCATTAAATTTAGCGCGAAAAACAAAGCCATAAATGGGTGTCATATACACATATTCACCGCTCTGCCTCAACATCCTCGCCCATCGAGGCGGCATCAATTGTTGCAGTTTAATGCAAGTCAAGCAAATGGGCCACCCGGGCGTCTTTGTTTTTCCAGCTGCGGAAAAGTGAAATGGCAAAAACAAGGGCATCATCGGGGGCCGTGAAAATGGGGGGAAATGGTGCGGTGCAATTTCCGTTTCCCCTGCAAGTTGTAACCAGCTCAGAGGGACAGGCCAGGTGTGTGACATCCCACATCTTGAAATTATTAATGCAGAAAGTCAAGGAGCGCATGCAAGCTTCCGAAACCCCTTCAGCCATCATCAGTGGCCATCCCAGCCGATTCCCCATTCGCTTCAATTACCAAAACTTTTTGATTTGATGGCCATTTAAGATGATGGCCAGCAAACTTATTTAGGGCTCCCCAGGCGATTACATTAAAAATCCCAGTCAAAACAAGGCAGCTGGAGATACCCTGTAAGCTTTACTAGGACTACGATTTACTTTTCAGTATCTAGACTCCTTGGGATTACAGAAACCCATCAGCTTGGGGCAGTCCCTCCCAACCAACCTCCCTGCAATCCTGAATTTAAATACTGTGCGTATGTCAAGGACAACTCCCAAGTGAGCAACAGGAAAATTTATGCTCGCCGGTGTGTGGGCGGAAATTCAAAAATAGCTGAGAGTCAAAAGTTTGTTCACACACCCCGCCCCAGACTGGCAAGCAGAATGAAATTGAACCGTCATGGGGTCAAATGGTTATCGCCGGATGTCTCTCTTGAGCTTTGGCGAGCGATTAAAGATTTCGGCAGTCACTGAATGGCAGGAGGAGCAGTCTATCTCTCAGCAATGGGCATTAAATTGGGGGAGGTGGCGCTGGGAAATGCACACGCATAGGGCTCAATTTAAAGCAAATGGATGGGAGGTCCTGATATCGATTAAGTGCTGAATCTGTGACAGTGGGAAGGCCTATTTTTGGCTACTTACTAGCTAGTATAAGTTTGAATAATTTTATTAAATTTCCATTTACCAGAAAATTATATATTTTTGTAATATTTAACTGCAGAAGATTCCTTGGTTTCATATTTATTAACAAAATGTAGGGATTTATTCTTTATTTTTATTATCTTTAAGTATTTGTAAGTAAGTTCTTCATCAATATAGGTTATAAAATAACTTAATAATTCCACAAATTTAAGCTTGAGCTATTAAGCAACTCTAGTGTTAAAATATATCCAAATTAAGGCCACCTCTGCCTTGACTAATTAACTTTTCCATCTTTCCGCAGAGGGATGCCAGGCCTTTGGACATGTGTGCTACGGCGGACATGGCAAGCGCTCCCTTAGCGCCGGATCCGGGTCCGGCACGGGCGTGGGACTGGGCGAGGCAGCCTCCGGTGGCCAGGAGCAGGACTATGTGCATCCAAATGGCCTGCTGCCGATGATGGGGCCGAACGAACAGGTTGCGGTGGCGCCCGAGGGCGACTTTAATGACTATCCCGCCAGACAGGTGCTCTACAAAATCATGAGATCATGGGTAGGTGCCACGCACAGTGGGAAATATTTATAGGGTCCTAGATCTTAAAAAGTAAATAATCTAAAGGGACATTTAATAGAGAATTTCAATTAATAATAATGATTAGATAGATGCAAATATTTACTAAATCTTACGCATCTTATTAAATACATTTGCATATATTCTAAGTAAATACTTTTTGTTTTGTGCATTTAAATTATTAATTTCCTGCCAATTTTATAGTTCAATCGCCCCCGACGACCGGCCACCCGTCTGAGCGAACTGGATTATCCTCTGGCCAATTCCGGCGAAATGAATGCCCTAAACTAAGGACAGTAGACATTCAACTTTCCCCAATCTGCAGCAACAACACCAACAGAAGGAACGAACCTCAAGAACAGGAGCCGCAACAACAAACAGACAGACAGCAACAACATCAGCAAAAACAAGAAGAACAACATATGAATTACTAATGAATGTTAATTACTTTCGCAACTTGTATAAAATGTTTGATAAATGTCTACACATACAGCAATCAATTTCATGCTAATTAAGCATCCAACTACTAAGTAAAAAACAACTGAAATTTTTAGGGGCTGGTAAGGATTTCAGTGACCAAAAAAAAAGAGAGCACTACGAAGGCGACAAAAAATAAAACGAAGAAAACGGCAATGTTGTGTTTCAATATTTGTTAAAATAAATACATGCATATATACATTATTTATGTTTACTTACGAGGAAAGCGAAAGACTACATATAGTTGTAATTAACTTTTAATAAACTCTATATTTACTCCGACTTTAAACTGAATATCGATGCATATCCCATCGGAAAACTGTGTAATTATATATGTTAATCGTTATAAGTGTATATTATATATATTATATGTAAACTCTAAAGGCGCAACATAAACTATTATACACAAGTGTTTTTATTTATAAAAAGATGCGTGGTTAAATAAATATATAATGTGCTAGAAAAGCAAAAAATTAAAAACTAATATTGAACTTTTCTCACCGTAAAATTTAAAAACAAATTGATATACTTCTATCGAACTTTTATAATTTTCGTACTTATTGGAATTACTAGATTAATAGTTTCTTTTGCATTTTATTTTTGATTGTTGCATTTTTACTTAGAACACAATAAGTTATTGATTTTATTCAATGAAAAAAAATTCATGCAAATTAATATTATTTTTGTTAACGAAACATAAATCAAGATTAGTTCGGGATTTTTAACTTTTTATATAAAATGTTAATATTCAAATTATTTTTAAATTATATTTGGAGAATTTCCGATCTGTTAGCTTATAGTCGCTTTGAGAGTCTGTTAACTTATCTGTTAAATCGCTGATTTTTCATTACTATTTGGTATTATTTTCCATGGAGTATTCTTGTGATTGAGTCTTACAGTTCCCTAAATTTTAACATGGAGTAAAATAAATACTTTTAATAAGTCATGAAATATAGGAAAACACTTGAATGTTTTTGGTATTTAAAGTAGTAAATGTATCCCGATGCATCGATGGTCACACTGCTTCACACGTGCTTCAACCGTAAACATTTGATTCGTAAATGATTTATTTCCTAAAATAACTATAGGAAAATAATGACGCACCTGCGGACGGATGAAAAGCCAGAGGCGGCAGAGTCGGCGGAACCACGCTCAGTCTTCAAGGAGAGCAGCTGCATCTTCCGGCGGAATCGGGCGCTGGGCTATGTGAGCAACCAGGTTCCGGCCGTAACCCGCTATGTGCAGCGCCGGAGGGACACGCTGCTGATCACCTGCATCGGCCGATCCTTTCAGGTGTACACGGCCAGCCACTTCCGGCTGATACACGTGAGCGGCCTGCATCCGGACGAAATCACCGCCCTGGCCACGGACCGCCTGCACACGTACACGGCGAGCAACAAGTGCATCTTCGCGTGGCGGGCGGGTAAGCACATCCGCCATGTGTACCGCGGCCACCAGAAGGATGTCCACCTGCTGCTGCCCTTCGGCTCCAATCTAATCGCCATAGATCGGGACAATGTCCTGAAAGTGTGGAATATTCCCACGGAGGATGTCTACCTGGAGGTTCCATTTCGCACCGAGGAGTTCCAGATCACCGCGGTGGCCCATCCGCCTACGTATATTAACAAAATAGTGCTGGGCTCCCAGCAGGGACAAATAAAGATCCTGAATATCAAGAAGAACACCGTGGTCTGCACCTTGAGCCACCACGAAAGCCGGATAACCTGCATCGAGCCGGCTCCTGCTCTGGATGTCGTGGCGGTGGGTCACGGGGACGGTGCAATCGTTCTGTTAAACCTCAAGTTTGACGAAGTGCTGATGGGTTTTCAGCAAGACTGGGGACAGGTCACCAGTCTGGCCTTCCGCACGGATGGACCACCGATCCTGGTGTCCGCCTGCAGTAACGGTTACATGGCCTTTTGGAACCTAGAGGAGCGCAAGTTGGCCGGCCAACTGCAGGCACACGAGGAGCAGGTGACCACAGCCATTTGTCTGCCCACTGAGCCCGTGGTCTTCACCACCTCGCCGGACAATTCGATGAAGATGTTCGTCTTCGACATGCCGGATGGCGGAGCGAGACAATTGAGGATTAGGGAGGGGCATACGAAGCCACCACTCTGCATTCGCTACCACGGAAGCTCGGGAGTGTCCATCCTCTCCTCTGGCGAGGATAGCACTATGAGGGTGTTCTCCACCATCGCCGAGTCGCTCAACAAAAGCATGGGCAGGGCCACCTACAATCCGAAGGCAACCAAAAAGAAGAGTGAGTTACTGATATTATTTTCCGCTCACTGAATCCTAATTTGATGTATTCTTCAGACCGCTTCCAGTACGACAAGTTCTCCATGCCGCCCATTCTGGAGTTTACCTCAGACACGGCACGCGAGAAGGAGTGGGACAACATTGCCGCCATCCATGCAGGCATTATTCAGACCACCACCTGGACGTTCGACAAGAACCGTATGGGCGAGCACCGACTGGTGCCAAAGCAGTTCCAGAACAAGAACCGCAGCGATTTCCAAAGCGAGACCACTTGCGTTGTGCTCACGCACTGTGGCAACTTCGTCATCATCGGCTATAATAGCGGCGATATCGAACGCTTCAACATCCAGTCTGGAGCACATCGTGCTAGCTACGGTTCTCCGGGTCACCAGAAGGCAGTGCGCGGCGTGGCCAGTGATAATCTGAACCAGACCGTGGTCTCCGGCTGCTCGGAGGGTCTCGTTAAGTTTTGGTCTTTTAAAGGAAAAGTTGAAAAGCCAGTGGCCGTTCTTCGCTTGGCGGATGGAATTGCCATGATGCGGCAGCACCGCGAGAGTTCTATGCTGGCCATTGGCTTGGAGACTTTCAAAGTGTTCGTGCTGGATATGCACACGCGTGTGATTGTGCGTAAGTTCGTCGGCCACACGGCCAAGCTGAATGATCTCACATTCAGTCCGGACAGCCGCTGGTTGATCACCGCCGCCATGGACTCCACGATAAAGGTGTGGGACATACCCTCCTCTTACATGGTAGATCACTTTCGAGTGGAGGCGCCCTGTGTTTCGCTGACTATGTCGCCCAACGGCGACTTCCTCGCCACGGCACATGTCAACCTGTTAGGTATTTACCTGTGGGCCAACCGAACGCTGTTCAATCAGATTTCGCTGCGCTCAATCGATCCGAGGGAGCCGGCTCCGTATGTGGGATTGCCCACCAATGTGTGCGAGTCTATGGAATTGGAGGACGGTATGCAGGAGTTGGAGATTGACGACGAGGATGAGACGAAACTCGGCGAGCTTATTGATGCCAAGTATGACACTCCCACTCAGCTGTCCGATGAGTTAATTACTATGTCCGGCTTGGCTGCATCTCGGTGGCAGAATCTGCTGGATCTGGAGCTGATAAAGCAGCGCAACAAGCCCAAGGCGCCGCCAAAGGCTCCCAAGCTAGCTCCATTCTTTCTGCCCACCGTTTCGGGTCTCGAGCTCCGCTTCGATGTGGAGAATGGCCAAAAGCAGGATGATAGTTCACGCATCAGAAAGGCTTCCACTCTTAACAATCTAACCGCCTTTGGACAGCTGCTTGAGGGAACTGCGACCAGCCACGACTTCGCACCCGCAGTGAAGCACCTCACCCAACTGGGACCCTCGATGATAGACTTTGAGATTAAGTCTCTTCACCCGGAGGCTGGGGGAACCCTCCTGGCCATGCTGCAGTTCCTGAAGCTCGTGGAGTATATGTTCGGAACTAATTTAAACTTTGAGCTGGCCCAATCCTATCTGAGTGTCTTCCTGCGTTCCCACGGTCTGGGATTGACGGAGACGCCCGAGTTGGTGAAGAGCCTGCGCAGCGTTTGTCAGGTGCAGCAGGCTGCTTGGCAGCGGGTCGAGGAGAAGCTGATCTACGGTACTGGCGTTGTGGCTGCACTCAGGAATTTTGCGCATTAGTTGGTTAGTGACAGTGTTTTTGTAGAATTATTCATGAAAATTTTGTTAATAAATTTACAAGACATTTTAATCGGTGTTTTACGTTTTCAACAAGAAAAGTAGATTTTGGTTTTAGGTAGCTCACCCTTAAGGGTATCTCAGCTCAATTTATATAATAAATTCTTCAATTAGCTTCAAATTATCCTTAAAAAAGATTCAATTCGCAGCCTAATCCCAATCCAACAAAGGGGAAATGTAAATTATAAATTATATTATTATTTAATAGATGGATTTCAGATAATTGATGGGCCATAAAGCAATCCATCAAATGTCCAATAACTGCCAGTCACGGTTCCACTTGTCATAAGCTTTCAACTCATATTTATATATATTTTATCTTCGTCTAATCCCAGATAACAGCTTAAATAATGTACGCCATAAAAGCTGGAAACGGTTGCCAGTCAAATTAATCACGCCAGGCCCAGTTACGTCTGCCTTATAGCAGATATCTCCAATTGGCACTAGGCAGAATGATTCATACCCCAGCAGATGGATGGCATGACTGTGAACCCGATAATGAAACTAGCAGATAACTGGAGCTGGTAAAAAGTATACCTAGGACGAAGAATATACTCAAGTTAGGTTGAAATTGTGTATTAATTATTTATTTGTTATATCCGTTTAAACTAACGCTTTTATTTATGCTGGAATTAAATAACTTAAACTTGTTTCTAGACGCGTTCGCTAGCGCGGACTTTACATACGGTTCTAGTGGCGGCTGATTTGCTGATTTTGCGTTTCAGTTCAGTTTAGTTTCAGTTTCCGTTTCTTTTGATTCTTTGACAATCCAACTCAACATAAACGAAATGAAAATGTTCATTGGTTTTCGAACAACCACGCGTTATAGACATAGTGCATATATCTGATAAGTTCCTTGATTTATACCTAAATATCGTAGCTTGCATGAAATAACTTTAGATCTCGATTGGTTGTGTCTCCTAGTGTGTGTTTTGTATATGGGTGCTTAAGGGGAGTTCTTCGGCCATTGCAAGCGCAGTTAGTGTTCCGGGCGCTGGTTTACATAATTTTACTGCTGGTTGATTGGGGTGTATTATAGGGGATGTGAGTTGTCCGGGGTGCAAACACGTAGCGGGGCGCTTAACTCGATGTGCACTGCTGGACACGTGGACCATCCTGATAGCCACCATCGTCCTCATCGTAGACCATGCGCTGGTGTTGCTGGCGGCGTTGCTTGGGATCAAAGTCCTCCTGTAGAAACAGATGTTATAGATAAATCAGAAGGGAAATTATAGACGGCTGTCAGCTTTCTTTTCCGAACTGAAAACTCACCAAAACCGTCTGCTCTGCATCAATTGGAATGTCGACCTCCGGCGCCGGCGGAAGGCACTGTTTGAGCGTGGGAACCACAGACGGATTCATCACCTCCGGGAAGATCACCTCGAACTGAATAATCAGCATGCCCTTCTCCATGGGATTCTTGAAGATCGGCATGCCTTCCTCGGCAATGCACTTGGTCATCTCGTGCCGAATGACCTCTCCGGGCTGGGTGGAAACGATAAGATCGCGATCGTCCAGTGTTTTGACGATGCGCTGGAATCCGCACAGAGCCTCGACCAGCTGCAGTGGCATCTTCATCATCAGATCCTGGCCGGCGTGCGCGAAGGTCGCGTGCTCCTTCTCGTCCAGCAAAATAATAATATCACCCGGCTGAGATTCGGGTTCGTGATCGCCCTCGCCCGTGAACACGATCTTCTGTCCATCCCGCATTCCCTTCTCGATGTGGACCTCGAGTACCTTCCTTTCCCGCACAGTTTTCCGTCCGTTGCAGTTCTTGCAGCGATCCTTCTCCTGGATGGTCTCGCCAGTTCCCGCGCACTTGCGGCACACTTGCTCGATGTGCTGCATTATGCCGGGGGCAATCTGCTGGACACGAGTCTCCAAACCGTTGCCTCTGCACTGCATGCACTTCTCGATGCTTCCCTTCTTGCCGCCGCGTCCCTCGCACTTGTCGCAGATGACGTTCTTTTGCAGCTGCAGCTTCCGGGTGGCGCCATTGTACAGCTCGTCCAGCTGCACGGACATCTGGTGCACCACATCCTTGCCGCGCCTCTCGCGTCGCCTACCACCGCCGCCGCCTCCGAAACCGGCGCCAAAGAACTTTTCAAAGAAGTCCATGGGGTTACGGAAGTCTCCGGAATCGGCACCGCCCTTCTTGATGGCCGCCTCGCCGCCGTCGTCGTACACCTGGCGTTTGTCCGCATCGGACAGCACCTCGTACGCCTGCGAGATGGCCTTGAACTTCTCGCCCTCGTTGGGGTTCTTGTCGGGGTGGTACTTGAGAGCCAGCTTGCGGTAGGCCTTCTTCAGCTCATCAGGCGTGGCATTCGGCTTTACGCCCAGCAGATCGTAGTAGCCGGTTTCCTTCACCATTTTGTAAGCTGTTTACTGCAAAAGAACCAAGGGGAACGGATAAATAACCACAATGAAGAGTCGCGCAACAGAAGTAAATACCAAACTGAAATTCTTGATTTATAAAAGATTTTGAAATACTTCTTTGTATTTATTACGACTGGTAGGAAATATGGAAAATTTACAAATGAGGCATAGACAATTTCAGGGTAGATATGTCTTAAATATAATGCGGCGCCTACTGCTTATAATTTATTGGTTCTACAAACACAGCATCAAAAATCTTTCTAAAGTAATTCAAACAAATCTCGACTATGACTGTTTGAGCAGAAACTGCCATATAGGAATTCAACGAATTCCTTTCAAAATATTTTGAGTGGTTTGCGCACTTTGGTAATCTTAAAACCTATAAAGGGACTCTAGAGATCGGAGTGAGGGTAATTTTTTAAATTTATTTAGCAAATAAATTCATAGAATTATGACTAAGAAATTGTGCTTTCTAGATAACATTTTTATTGCTTTATTCTTGTGAAAAATCTAAACTTTTTTGGAAACATTTTGTTATTAATCATTTTGATCTCGATTTCTCCGTTCTTAGGCCTATTTTCTCTCGGTGTTAGTGTGGGCGTGGGTAGAGGGAGGCGGGCGGCAGTTCCGGAAGCTAGAGCCCGGGTTTCAAGGTCAGCCCGCCGCCATGTGTGTGCGAAAATAACTGCGCCGTTTTCTAGACAATTTCTAGAACGTTTTTTTTTTGCCATTTCAATACAGCGAGCGAGCAGCTGACGCTCACCGCCACCACCCCTCTCTTTCACACTCACTCCCTCTCATACAGACAGTTTCTAGAAAATTTCGTCAGATTGACGCAGCCCTGGTTGCGAACGGCTACCACAAAGCGAAGAGAGCGATAATGAAAAACCATAGAACTAAAAGAAAATCGGACAAAGGGGAAAGGGCAATCACTTGAAAAAGGTGGATGTGAATTAAAGAGCTCGAGGCTACAGAAATACCACGTTTTCGCAAGTCACAAATTATATTTTCTACCAAAGAAAGTTAACATGTACACACCTTCGCATACAGGCGCAGTTTCTGTGTGTAGGTACCAACATGTGCCGCTCAAGACGCTGCGTCAGAATTATTGAACAAAAGCACAAAGAGGAGGCAAAAATGAGCAGGCAGGGCCGATGGCCATCGATTTTACAAAACCGAAATCTATAAGCGCACCAGGCAGAAAAAAACAATTATCGCTGATTACTTAACGAGAGCAAAAAGAACCGAGCAAAAAGGAAGTGTCTACCAAATACACACACATTCATACGCGCACGAGAATGTGAAGGGAAATGTGCAAAATCACTAGGAGCCATCCCACCATCGCTTACCTTTTCCTCGTGTCGTGTATCTAAAGCAATAACAAATATCTGCAGCTACGTTCCTCGAGAGCTACACTTTTACAATAATTTTAATTTACAAGTACTTTTCAACAGCTTACTATGGCCGCCACGCTTGGAAGAAAAATTCGGAGAGTGACCGGATTATGAGAACTCATAAAAACCCTAAAAATAAACATACCCGTTTTTCAATACTTCTTCCTGAGGCTTGCGAGGCTGGGCACACTGCCGAACAACGTAACCAAACTACACAAGTGATCAATAACGTAAACGTCGCATAGTTAGTGTCGAATCGGAATGGTGGGAATTGGAAGACGGAGGGGTTTTAATTATTAATTTATTTCGTAAATAAGTAACTAAATCGCGTAAAATAATTTACCTACGTGTTCAAAATTAAATTTTCTAATGTTTTATTTTGAGTTTGGGAAAATTTAAGATGAGAAAAAGGCTTAGGTCCTTAAACTGTATTTTTATATCCTAATTTTATGGACAAATCAAAGCTTAAAATATTCATAACTACGCCAAAACAGTCATAAATCCAATTCGGAAAGCAGCTCTATGTTAGTTTTTAAGTAATTAATAATACTGCATATTGAGTTTAAAAATTTATTTTTGGCCAATTTTTGACAATTTTAATGATGTAACCCCTTAAAAAATTTTGAAAAAATGGTCAAAATTTTTGTTTCTCATATTTTAATTTTAAAAAATTAAGCTTTTAACGGTGAATCGGCCCATATACCGCATTTGACTGACATTCCATTTTTGGCCAAAATATGCTGTTAAGAAGACCTCACGTTTACG
>VNKC01004660.1:0-34274 GCA_008042775.1 Drosophila pectinifera | reverse complement strand
ATGTTTTTCTTAACTCAGATTTGTTCAATAAATAAGAGTAAAAAACTACCAATGTAAGGACCCAAAAATTCGTATATATGATGTCTTCTGGAGAGCATATCATGGCCAAAAATGGATTGACAGCCAAATGCCGTATATATTTCGATTCGTCATTAAAATCTGAATTACTTAGGAATAAAATATTGAAAAACCAAGAAAAATTTTTTTTTACCGATTTTGAAAATTTTATAAGGGGTTACATCATTAAAATTGTCAAAAATTGGCAAAAAATTAATTTTCCCAAATTTCTAAAATTGATGTGCAGATTAATTAACCAAATAAAAACTAACACAGAACTGCTTTCCGAATTGAATTTAAGGCTGATTTGACTTTGTTATGAATATTTTTAATCTCGAGTTGTCCCTAAAATTAGGACATAATAACCCCATTTAAGGACCTAAAAATGCGTAAGCCTGAGGTCTTCCCAACAGCATATTTTGTTATGGTTAGTTTTAAGGATTGCAGCAGGCGACTGCAGCAGCCGCCAGCAGCATTTATGACATACACAGAAATAAAAGTCGTTTGGGCCTGAAAGTATGCTGCAAAATACTACAAAATACAAGTAGCGGGCAACTGCTTTTCAAAATCTAACGGCGCCATTGCAAGTCAGCCGCCTGATATTAAGTTTTTCGAATTGAAATCTTTCGATTCGCCACTAAAATCTTATTTAATAAAGCAATGATGTTTTTCTTAACTCTGATTTGTTCAATAAATAAGGGTAAAAAACTACCGATTTAAGGACCCAAAAATTCGTATATATGATGTCTTCTGGAGAGCATATCATGGCCAAAAATGGGTTGACAGCCAAATGCCGCATATCTTTCGATTCGCCACTAAAATCTTATTTAATTAAGCAATGATGTTTTTCTTAACTCAGATTTGTTCAATAAATAAGAGTAAAAAACTACCAATGTAAGGACCCAAAAATTCGTATATATGATGTCTTCTGGAGAGCATAATATGGCCAATAATGGATTGACAGCCAAATGGCGTATATATTTCGATTCGCCACTAAAGTCTTATTTAATTAAGCAATGATGTTTTTCTTAACTCAGATTTGTTCAATAAATAAGAGTAAAAAACTACCAATGTAAGGACCCAAAAATTCGTTTATATTATGTCTTCTGGAGAGAATATCATGGCCAAAAATGGATTGACAGCCAAGTGCCGCATCTCTTTCGATTCGCCACTAAAATCTTATTTAATTAAGCAATGATGTTTTTCTTAACTCAGATTTGTTCAATAAAAAAGGGTAAGAAACTACCAATGTAAGGACCCAAAAATTCGTATATATGATGTCTTCCGGAGAAAAAATTATGGCCAATAATGGATTGACAGCCGAATGCCACATATATCTCAATTCGCCATTAACATGTTTATTACTAAAGAGTAAAATGTTGAAAAACTAAGAAAAAAATATTTGTTGATTTCTTTTTTGCGGAGCCGAGAAACTTTGGCTTAATTTTAATTAAATTTCATTTTACTGCCAAACGAGCGAAAGTTTTACTTGGCCAAAAGCCAAATAGTCAATGTTTAGCATGTGTACTATGGAGGCTCAGATATTAGAGTCGCAGTGGCCTATAATAATATAATTTAATTAAAAAGAAAACTATAAGAACCATAAGTTAAGTTAAAGTTTAGTTTAACATTTAGCTGTATAAATTATTTAAGCTATAATTAAAAATCCTGATTAAATTCTATGCTCTTTTTAAAGACTCCCTATACAAATGTTTATTATTTTTAGCCATCTCTTGTGGATAGTTTGCAAATATGTATTCCCTTTTTATTTTCTCAAAATGTGCTCATTCATCATTTCTGTTTTTTCCGCTTTTCAACTCCATTTCCAGGGGTCAACATGGGCTACATGGAGAACAACTATTCCAACTCGAACAACGGCGGCAGTGTCAACTCACAGGACTCGCTGTGGCAGGTGAAGATGTCGGCAGCGGCGGTCGGAAATCAGCAAGGCATGGTCCAGGCCCCACTGAACCAGTACGTGGAGCAGCAGCCCAACTACGGATACGATCCGTTGACCCATGGCGGCTACGGGGCGGTGGACGACTATGCCCCCTATCCGCACCTCACGGCCACACCCAGCCAGGTGGGCGACGAGTACCACAACTTGCGCAACAGCCAGAATCCGTCCCGGCAGGACTACTGCAGCGATCCCTATGCCTCCGTACAGAAGCCCAAGAAGCGAGTCGATCAGCATTTAGGTGAGCAAACCATCGAGAGTACTATATACATATAGCTGTAGGATATACTTTTAGGAGAGTATGAATGTGAAAAGTTGAGGGAAAGAGAATAATATTTTTATTATAAGGGTTTATCAAGAAAAAGGATCAAATCCATGAAGACGAAGATTAGTTTATGAAGAGAAAAACTGGTTTAAGATATTAAGAAACCAGAGGTGTAACGATTTAGTGGAATAAATAAATGTTAGGCCAAGTTATCAGGTCTCAAGATCACATACAAAGTTTTTCCTATAATAAGTAGGAGTATACCCAAACGGGAACTCAAGTAGCTTAACAAGCATTTATCTCTGGATTTAAACATCTATTAGTAATCATCACTTTTAAAGGAATACATCTCCTTCAAGTCCTCGTTAAACCCCAACATGTAAATACTTTGAAAAATAAACTCCCCTTAGAATTATAAGAAAACTTATTAGTGGAAAATTTCGCTCATTCATCAGGCGGCCCTAAGTGAAACAAGCAGCTAAAGTGAATAAATTCCGATGGAAAAATCCTGGAAAATACATTTTCGCCAAGATGTTCCTCGGCGTGTACGAAGGGCAAACTCCAGAAAATTACGCATAGATTGCGAAGAGATTTGTTAGAGCAACTTTTGCCTCATTTTGATTGATAAACTTTGCAGGGCGCAGAGGCATAGCCAGGGCCGACCCAAAGTTTCTATTTTCTGACACATTAAGCTGCTATCATGGAGTCGGAGGGCGAGCGCTGGAAGCTCTTTCAGGACAAGGAAGAAGAGTAAGGTCCTGGCGCTTGGCTTCCAGCTTTACTCAGAGTTTGGCCTATGTCAAAAACTGGGAACTGGGCCCAAGAAAGTGAGAGGGAAAAAAAATAAAAGTTGGGACGGACTAGCAACAACATTTCTGTTGGCATTTTGGGCTTTGGCTCGCCTTCTCAGTTATGACAAGTTAAGCACTGAAATCTAAAATGTTTTGCGCCCTTTTCCATGCTAATTATAAGCACTGGCCCCGGGGTCAGAGGTCGCAGCCGGAGGCTGGGACATGTCGCAAATAAATAATATTATTCCATATACACATCGGCAATATGCTGTTCGAACAGCATTTTGGCTCCGGCTTAAAGTCTTTGCCACGACGAGTTGAGTTTGCTTTAAGTTCACTCGGGCACAAAACACCGACCGCAGCAGCAAAATCAACAAGGACGAGCTGGGGAAAGTTGCGGAGGATCAAGGAAAAGGAGGCGGAGTACGTGGAGGCAGCTTGTGCCCTTTGGCGTCCACAGCTTGTTTCTGGTCCTGTCTCTATGTCTGTGTGGGGTGTGTGTTTGTGTGTGTGTGCTTGTGCGGGTGTGTCTGTCGGGTGTGTTCGAATTTTTGCGGAATCCATTTTTGCCGCATGGCCCATGTTGTTATGCGTGTTTTATTATATTGTATACTCTGGCAATAAGGTAGCTTTCATTTGTTTAAGGGTAAAATAATTAGCTTTTAAAATGAGGTTTCTTATTTGGTTTTAAATAATATTCCTTAGAATAAAATAAATGTAGCCAGAGGACTTTAAATAATTTAAGCTTCTCTTTAGCTAAAATTAAGGGGGTTTCCCTTTAAATGCTTACTTATATTACTAGTTTAAATTTGTTAATAAAGGGAAGCATAAAGTTCACAAAATTAAATAACTTTGTTAGTATTTCGAGAAGAAAACGCTTTGAAAAGAGGTTTAAATGAGAGAATTTGTATATAAATGTTCCCAAAACTTTCCATTTACTCTATATTATTTTATTCATAACTAAATCCCGTAGAAAAATCGAAATATGGGCCAAAAAGAGTAACCAAACGTTGCTTAGCTCGGTAGTGCTTTCCCCCCACCTTTCATATTGTTTTTGTTCCGAGCTACGCAGCTGTGTGTTGTTGTTATTGTGATGCCAATAACACCGCAAGTGTTTTAAAATATTAAATAATAAAAAGCGAACCGAACCGGACCGAATGAGACCAAACGAAACGTAACGGAACCGAACTGAACCCCAGATAAACAGCCGCAGTGAGAGTTTCGAGCTGGGATCAGCGGCAGTGGCGACTGTAAAGCGCCAGCGGGTCGTATGCGTAATATTCTTCCCTCGCTTTGTGAGTACGTTTTGGCCACAACTATGAGCGGTGTGTGTGTGTGTGTTTACGCTTTATGAGCACCGAAACCCGAAAAAAATACATTTTTAGTAGCTGCTCCTTGTTGTTTCTGGGCTCTCTCTCTCTCTTCCCTTTTATGGCCCAGGACTCGCAGGATGTTATTATTGTTGCTGTGGCTGCTGAATATTTTTTCTCGGTGTGTGTTCGTCTTTCCTTCTTCCACTCACTCTTGGCGCTGTGGTGCGTGCATGTGAAATGCAATAAAAAAGTGAAAGAGAAGCACTGGAGGCGACTCTCCTCTCTATGTCTCTTTTAGTTTTTTTGTTTTTTTTTTGTTTACTGAGGTTAAACGCAAGGCAACAATAAACACAAAACAGTACAAAAAAACATAGGGAAGAGAAATGCACAACGCCGAGGCAAAATATACAAAATATTTGTAATGTTTTTAGAGCACAAAAAAAAAAAGAGATCAAGAAATAATGGGAAATGGGAAATGGGCATAACAACAGCTGTCCAGGCCTGGTAACTGTTCGTGCATGTCCATAAAATGCACGAAAGCACGAGGTACGAGATGCAGATACAAGATGGAGGATGCCGGCAAGATGGCTCCCAAGCCCTCCCCCCTGAGTGCCATCAAAGCAGCAGCAGCAGCAATCTATTGAGAGGGGGAGCCGCCTCTGAAGAGGGTTAATCTCGGCGGTTGCGAGGCAAGGGGCGAGCTGCTCGAGAGGCAGCAGATTGACAGTGCTACAATATGCAAATACATCTTCATTACATTGATGTCAGCTTATGCACAGCTTGCAAATGCAACTGCATGGCTGTATGGGTGTATGGGTGTATGGGTGTGTGTACGTGTGCGTGTGTGTCTGTGTTTGTATGTTTAAAAGCTTTTACACTTGCCAAACTCACATTTGAGACCCCTCATCGCTCATTCTATGGCTTTTGGGCGCTTTCCCTCTCTCTGTCTGGCAGCCGGAGAGCTCGGCTGACTTTTGTGCCATGCAAAGTGCAGGCAAATGCACTGAAAGAAATATATATAGACCGCTAAAATCACTTCTCAGTAAGGAAATATAGGAAAATAATTAAACTGTAAAAAACTGGTAATCAAAATTGTAAAACTTTTTACTTTTTCATTGCAAAGTAAAAGAAATTCTTTAAAAAGATCATAAACTTTATACATTTTGGCAGATAATATTAATGTTCTATTATTATTAATTTAATTTGTATATAAGTTGTATTCGAAATAGTATATTTGATCCTTTTCCCGCTGTGTGAGTGAGCGATCAAGGGGTTTTCGGGGGACAACTGCAGCCAAAGTCAGTGGATGCATGCACATCGAGTGTAGTATGAATGAACCCGGGAAGGGACGGAATTTAAGGGGGGTTCTTGGCCAAGGCCGGAAGGAAGGAAGTCTGCGGCAGGCGCCAAAAAGCTGCGTAAGCAAATTTTTAACTCATCTGTTAACATGCAAAGAAGGCTACACACAGAATAAAGATGGCTGGATTTCCGGGGTGATTTCGGAGGGAACAGGAACAGGCACACACACTGCTGACTGATTGATTATGCAGACTTTTGTGTCAGTTGGTTGAGCGCCTTTGTTTGGTCTTTTGTCAAACAGACCTCGAGGCCCTGTTCTGCTCGGAAAATGGCTTTAATTCATCATTAAGGCACAAGGGGGACAGTGAGAGCGAGAAAGCCAACCACAAGACGAGGGGAGATTATCCCGAGCTTTTAGCAGATTATTCAAATTGCTACTTCATGAATAAACATAAACGATTTTGATTAATATAGGACCGTTTACACACATGTATATCTGGTCGAAATGTAATTGCTTGAAGGAAATGGGCCACCAATATGTATGAATATGTTAGGGAAAGGGAAAGGGTTTCCATTGCAAGGGTTTGCTTTATTATCTTTGATAAACCAGGGGCTTCCAGAGAGTATTATTAGTACTATTATCCAAATATCTAAAGTAGAAGCGTGAGAACTTCACCAACTTTATTTGTCAACTTATCTGATGATTTAAGTCCAAACAAATCTGTTTTCTTGCCCCTTTTCGAAGTTTGCTATCTCCATTTCTTTCGCTGAAAAGCCCATAATGCAGTTTGCTTTTAGGCTAAGCAATAAATGCCAGGAAAACTTATTCAAAGTGCCATAAGAATCTTGTTCTGGCTGCGCCGTCTTCCTTTCTGGATAGCTTCCAAATAGTTGCAAGGATGCGGAATAGAGGGAAGCACATAAATCACATGAGTCAGGATTTTTGCAACAGGAAAAAAATGCGGGAAAGAAGGGGAAACAACATGGACTTGAACGTGGGGAACACACAGTCCACAGCACTAAGCACACACTAAGTGGATTTGCCAGGGGTTGGGAGGGGGAAGAAAGCGAGCCAGAGAAAGGAGAAAGGAGAAAGCCAGTGGCCGCCAGCAGGCAAAAAGGCAACAAATGATAAGCGCTTTGGCTTCTACACCGTTTTAACCCCTTGTTTCTATGAGAGAGTGTTGGTGTTTGTGTTGGTGGGATAAACTCATCTGCAATTTGTTTACTTTCGACGTTTCCGAAAATTTACTAAAAAAGAATGGGTTATTACGGGCTTAGCATAACAAAAAATAGAGTAAAAACTTGGCCAGCACTGCACACACACACACTACACACACACTACACCCTACGGCACCCACGTGTGCGAAATTTGCATGCAAAGACAGCTCGCCAAAAAAGGGCAAGTGGCAAGTGGGAAGTGGCAAGTGGAGAGTGGCAAGTGGAAAGTGGATGGTGGAAAGTGGCGGCCAACAGTGCGTATGCTTAACGCAAAAACGATTAAGTTGTTGAGAGAGAGACTCACAGACAGTCAGACAGAGTCGCTCGCCCGAATGGAAATTGAAAAACAGCAGGGAAAAACCCTACTAGCGTCGGCGGAGGAGGGGGTGGGCGTGGCATACAATAAAGTTATGCGCATAATATCCACAGCTCACGTATTGGCCATAAAATGCGAGCAGGAACCCAAAACAGAGCGGACCAAATCTTCGAGCAGTTGAAAGTCTACGGAACGGAAATAGTTGGAGAGCAAAAAAGGATTCGCTTTCGCAGCTTGCTGGCTTTCCCTTTTACCCCTTTCTCTCGCCCTCCCGCCCTCTACCGTTTTTTTTTTGGGTCAAGTTTATGCAGATGCCAAAGTGGAGTGGAGCCAAGCGGCGATGCCGGCGGAGAGAGATGTACAAGTGGAGGAGTGGAGAAGTGGCGAAGCTGGAGGGCAGGAAAAAATCCGAGGCAATGGGGCGATGGCGACAAGCGCGCTTCGGAATTTTCACACGACCAAGAAAAGGCAAGGGAAAGGGGGCTTGCTGGGGGGATAAAGCCAGTCGAACGAGACGGAATATGTTAAAGAGCAGTTGTTAAAAAGGATTTACGTTTTACATTTGGAAACACATCAAGAAAATGTGGGCCACTTGGTTGGGAATCAAGTGGAGGGGTTTAGTGGATAATTAAAACAGATAATTAAAGATTAATGAGCTTAATAGTAATAAATAATTATTAAAAACGGGTAAAACAATAAGTATGCATTGCAAAAATTCGTTATAGAGATTGTTTCTTCAAGAAAAAAATGCATTATCCCATTAAGCCTTATCTAAAATTCACACAGAACCTTTGGAATCTGTACTGAAAGGAATATTTATTCCCGAATATTTGAGGAATTTAATAAAAATATATATCATACAATATTTATATAAATTTTCCTAAATATTTCACATTTTCCAAAAATAAGTAAGTCCTGGATTGGTTTTCCTGTGCAAAAACAGGTTAAAAAGAGCGCTCGGGGAGTGAGGCATTCACACATTTGGTATTTGGCCAAAAAAGCATTTCGATGCGGCGATTTTGTGCTCGCAGCCCTTCTTTTTTCCTACTTTCTTTATTTTGAAATTCAAATTCCAATAAATTTTCCAACGATTTGGCACACAAAGCAATCCAAAGCAGAGCAGACCGGGAAAAAAGAAAATAGTGAGGGTTGTTAGTGACTGAAATCCTTTGCCGGATTTGCATGGCCAACAGAGAGACAGAGAGACAGAGAGGCTGCGGACATGGCTCCAAGTGCCGATGGCGAGGCGATGCGCTTAAATATGCAACAATTTGTAGCAGACAAAGATGTTTGCTTGCCAAAAGCGGCGGGGGTAGCATCAGCAGGAGCAGGACGAGTCCTTTGATTATAAATTAATGTCCTGTTTACCAGCGGGCTGGGCAGGACTGGGCAGGACTGGGCGCCGACTGAAACCCCCAATCCAAATGCCAGAAAATGCCTCTCTAATTCGTTTACAATTTCGGTTGCATTGCTGCAATCCCAGTCTGGAATTGGATCTCGTTAGTGAGAGCAATCAACTGCTAAATTAAAACAATTGCTTTGGGGCCAGAAAAATCACCGCCCGACTGAGTGTGCAGAGCTGACAATTTAAGGCTTCGATAAGCCCCAATGACATGCATGTATTTGGCCAGAGGATCAGTCAAAAGAGTGGTAATTAAATGGGTTAACTGGCAAGAGTCCATATGAATGAGTGCCTTGTGTGGTGTGTGTTTGCCTTCATTTTAAGCTAGACCTTAAGCATTGTCTTAGTATATTAAAGCCTTCATGCAGTGCCCTAACTCTGGCTATTTTTCTCTATATATTTACTCTTCACCCACAAATACATGTCTTGCCTACTCATAAATTAAAACAAATAACCGAACAATATGCATTATATCAAATCGAAACAACAGCGGACATTATACAGGATGTTACGCTCTAACGGAGCGCGCAGGCTGAAGTAAGTTAATGTCAGAGTCAAGGACAGCCAGTCCCCTCACTCTATGATAATGCAGAATTTTTAAGTTTGCCTGGACATGATTTTTTGGCCAAGTTTAGCCTATGATTTCGCACAGACACACAGCCCTGCAAGCACTCCATCCCAACCACACTCTCTCGCCGTGTGTTTGTTTTGATTAGCATTTTGTTTTTAATTGTTTGAGCATGACTTTGGCCTTTTTACGCCCATTTTGGTAAACTAATTTAAACAATTTTGTGCCCTTTCTACTTGCCAACAGATTCACCATATCACGACGTAAGCGGCCTGCCCAATCCCTACAACATGGAGCATCTGGAACAGGACGAGGTCCTGCCGCCGCAGCAGCACATGTCCCTCAGCTACGACGACAGCTTCGAGGGCGAGTATTCGACAACGCCGAATGCCAGGAATCGTCGCGTCATACGCGAGATTATTGTCTAGGAAATTCTAGTTCGCAAAAAAACAAATCAGAAAATCAGCACTCGAAAAAATACGAACTCTATCTTCTAACGCGCCGCTAAGATCATCTCATCTACTCCCTGTTTCAAACATTTCATTTGTTTTTACTTCTACCGACCCCCTTCCTGCTCGACTGCTAGCAGATTTTTTGAAAAGTGGCCATCAGTTTTGAATACTTTTTTTAAATATATACATTATTACTTCGATGTAAGGCTTAGTTTGAGGGATACGAAACGAACGTGTGTTGAGTTTTATTGGCAACGAACGCGATATGCATAGATATTAAACCAATACCTATACCGATACCGATACCAATACCATATGCTAGGCATTAGAGTTTCCGATCTATCAGCAGCAACAGCACCTTGTTGACACTCAAACACCCACACACCCACACACACACACACACACTGGGTAAACTGAAAACTGAAACTGAGAAACACTACACTGGACAAGGAGCAGAACAGAAAATCACACACACACGGAAACAAACAACCATCACTGGACAAGCACTAAATGTTACGATTTACCAGATAGCAGTTAGGGCTAATAGTAGTTAATATTAATATCTAATATACGGTCATCTAGGTCCCAGTTGCAACAAACGAAGAGAACTTTAAACTGTAAGGCATCTAATGTTGGAATCGAAACAAAATCTCACACACTTGACCCTAGGCTTAGGCGATAAAAACTAACTCTTAAGTGATGATTCTTCTCGGATCTGTGCGATCTTCTCAAGGGGGCCAGGGCCTAAATTTCCGCAATAGCCGCCGCCCCCTGGCCGGCACAGAGCCCCAAAGTTAAGGAAAATAATTTCAAAAATAACAGTACGACCTGCCACAAAAAAAAAAAAACAAGAAAAAATATATAAAAAAGAAACAAAAAACTTACATTAACTTAATTTTAAATTTTTAAATAAATCTGAGAAGTAAACGAGAGAAAGAGTGTTGCTTTAAGTAAGTTATAACTAAAGTACAGAGAACTTTAAACAACAAAATTATTACAAATAATTGAAAAAAGCAAACAAACAACCCACAACTCCGACTTTAATATGAGAACTTTAATTTAATTTACAAAATGTTTAGTAATTTAATCGAGGAACTTGTTCTGTTTTCCATTTATGTTCTCCAACTTTGTGTTGAAAATTCAAAATTTTAATTGTGGTAATAATGTCTAATTTATAGTTACAATTACAATTAATTAAGTTATGTTTTAATGACATATATGAGAACCTATTGAGTTGAAATATATAATGTTTTGTTTGTGCATTGCGTTGTGTTTTTTAAACCCGTTTAATATGTGTTCTTTGCAACTTTTTGACACACACACGTACGAAATGAGAGAATGCGGAGCGGAACATTTTTTGTAGCTAAGATTTAATTGTAAATACATGTGTAATTTGTATATATTTACTTGACTTGCAAAGTAAATAAGCAGCGGCAACTTAAATTAAATTGTAGTTAATTTTAAACAATTTCGAAATGAATTTAACTAGTAAGCAAATGTTTAAGAGCAAATGCCACAAAATAAAGCGACAAGCGGGAATAACGAATTAAGAGAAACCTTAAGAAAGTCTCGTTTAAATGAACAAAAACAAAAAAAAATAAAAACAAAACAAAACAGCAAGTAAGGAGAATACGAAATGAGAATCTTTATTATATAAATTATACACTCTAAAACCAGATAAGCGAATATACATTATATATATATATATATACATATACACGTACATATACATCTACTTATTATTTGTAAATAAGTAAAGCATCAATTTTCATTTCAAAAACACATCCAAACACATTAAAAAAATATATATCTGCCCGAAACACACAACAACAAACAAAAGCGAAACTAACTACGAAATCAAAGCAAATTTTTTATTTAGCAAAAATATTTATACATGTGTATATTTTGCGATCTGACTGACGGCACAGTTCAAGTGGATGTGGCACACACACAATGCGAATGCGAAACAAGAACAACAAAAACATACAATTTAGAGCAGGAATAAATCAACAAAAACAGAGAGAGAGAGAGATACACAGAACTCGATGCCCTCGGGCTGTGGCTGTTCAAACAATAAAACACTTTGTTAACTATTTTGTATGCATTTCTGATTTCTCATTCAATCCAACAAATTGCCACCCCGCAAAGAACGGAAAAGAAAGCATTAGCTAAAATATTTATGCATACACACAATACACACACACACACACACACACACCCACAATCAACACTCTCATGATGCAGTCACACACACGAACACCGCATAAAAACAAAACATATAATATTTTTTTATTCAGTTTTAAAACGAAAGGTAAAATAAAGCGAAACATCAAAACAAAACATACAAAAAAACGAAGAATTTAAATTAAATGCCTGCGTTTTGATTTGCGGTGAGGCCTGGGAATTTCCATGGGCGGTAAATGGAGGCGTGGCTGCCGACATCAGCATTAATAACAAAAAAAGAAGCAGCAGAAGCAGGGGGAGGAGAAACAGCAGCTGCAGGCGCTGCATAATGTGCCATGTTTAAGTTGATTGGCACCAAATTTATAGCATGCAATTTGACTTAAGTGGCAGTGCAGTCCCGGCACTCGGTGCTCGGCACTCGGGCCTCGGGCACTCTGGCAACCCTGGCGGGCTACCCCGGCGCCGGAAGTAACACGACACTGACATTTTAATTTAGTGCCAAGCGCAGGACCTCCACCGAACCCCCCTCCGCCCGCCACCGGAGTATTTCTCTTCCTGTTCATGTCACTTCTGCAGTTTTGCGTAAGAAACGAAAGGCAGCCACTTTGACTACCGCTGACAGTGGGTGGAAAAGCTACAGGAAAAGCGGGCGGAAAACTCCAGCCATCAGACCGAAATCAAATGGAAACGATTAACGACCGGATAAGTGGATTAAAGTATAAGTAAAGTGAGTATGAACTCAGGAAATATTAAACCACACTTATGGTAAGGCCATAAAACTAATCAAGGGTTTAAAATTAACCAATTAAGGAAGGTGAGATATAAAATAAGATTTAAATCCAATATTTGACAGAAAACTTTATATTTCTTGAACTCTGATCAAGACGAATGTTTAGATTAAATTGAAAAATAACCTGCTGTCTCGTCAGTGGGTTAATTCAAAGAAATATATATATATATATAAATATAAAATTGAGTTATCTGACCTTAACTCTAAAATATTTCAACTTGAATTGGATGCCATATAACAAAACTTTACTGCAAACTTGTAAAAGGCTTCACTTCGCTTTAGCTCCATAATTTTCCTTGGAAACTCATTGTTTGTTTAAGTATTCAAAAGCCAAACTATCTCTTTATGATTAAAAATAAAAAGTACATATTAAGAAATGAATAGTAAAGAACTACCTTATCTTTATCAAATTTTAAAAATTGTGACAGCTTCGTGGTACCTTTATGCCTTTCCCAACAAAAACCTGTTATGGAATCCAGAGGAATTTCTGCCACTTTCCCAACAGCTCACTCCCGTTGCATTTTTTGCGAAATGTAGGCCGCAGGACAGGAACAGGAACAGGAGCAGTGGCAGCTGCGGTTCAGCTGGAGCCAGGAGCTGTCAGATGTCCCATATATATGTTTTATTCCATATATGAAGTCACAAAGGGAAATGGGAACCACAGCCAAGTCCACATCCACACAGCACGGGAGCGAACCGCAGTCGCTCATTCATTCATTCATATCTCGGTGGCGGCAGAACAAAAGCGTCATATGGAAATTCATTTACTCCGCTGGCGGCTCCACTCCACTGCCGCCCCTCTCCAGCCATAGCCCCTGAACCCTTAACCCGCCCGTGTCCAAAGGGGGCTCATCCAGCACGTAGAGGCGGCAACCGCCGTCAATTAAAGCGCTGCCGGTGCCGCCTAATTGGATTTATGCCACATTTTATGTGTGTAGGTGCAAATTCGAGGAATTGCGGAGGGGGAAAACACTGGGAAAACTTGTTCTAAAAATCAGTAGGATAATGAGCGAGAACTGCTGCCATTAGAGGCCCTGCCGGGTAACAGGCTGAACCACTAACTTAATGCCAGCAGCAGCGGCTGCAGCGGCAACAATTGCAACTTGGCGGGCGTACTAACAACTTTCGAGGACTTTAAATGAAATTACGCGAAAACTTTCGGACTGCCATCAGAAATGGCAACTTTTGAAGAGATCGCCAGGAGGAGGCGGCGCATACTCGGAATCCAAACCCGAATCCCTCAACTGCCTTTGGAGCCACGCCCCGCGGCCCGCGGCCATAATGACTTTCATAAATTACCACTAACTAAAGAGCCGATAAGTAGTTTCACCTCTGGCATAAATAAATATAAATTATTGGCCAGCCAATGCTCTCGCGAAGACCTCAAAGTATTCGAGTCCTTGGAGCGTTAAATAGTTATTTTTATACCCTAATTTTTTTGGAATAATCAGAGTTTAAAATAGCCATAACTAAGCCTAAACAGCCCTTATCTCAATTCGGAAAACTTTTCTGTATTAGGGTTTACTCGTTTAATCAATCTGCATAATTACTTTGGAAATATAAAACAATTAATTTTTTGTCAATTTTTGAAAATTTTAATGATGTAACCCCTTATAAAATTTTTAAAAATTGGCCAAATTTTTTTTTTCTAATTTTTTCCAATTATTTATGTTTAAATAATTAAGATATTAACGGCGAATCGGAATATAAACGGCATTTGGCTGTCATTAAATTTTTGGCCAAATTATGCTCTCCAGAAGACCGAATATTTGGGTCCTTAAATCGGACTCTTATATATCCAAATTTTTAGACAAATCAAATATAAAAATACCATAACTTGGCCAAAACAGCATTAATTTTAAATCGGAAAGCCTTTCTGTGTTAGATTTTATATGGCAAATTAATCTGCATGCCGCCTTTAAAAATACAAGAAATAAAATTTTTTTCAATTTTTTTACAATTTTAATGATGTAACCCCTTATCAAATTTTGAAAAATTGGGCAAAAATATTTTTCCGGCTTTTTTCAATATTTTATTCTTAAATAATTAAGATTTTAGCGGCGATTCGGAATATATATGGCATTTGGCTGTCATTCCATTTTTGGCCAAATTATGCTCTTCAGAAACCTCAAGTATGCGGATATCTGGGCCCTTAAATTGGCATTTTTATATCCTAATTTTTGAACAAATCAAATTTAAGAATAACCATAACTTGGCCAAAACAGCCTTGAAAACAGCGTTTCGGAATATATATGGCATTTGGCTGTCATTCCATTTTTGGCCAAATTATGCTCTTCAGAAGACATCAAATGCGGATTTTTGGGTCCTAAAAAAAAATAAAAATAACCATAACTTGGCCAAAACAGCCTTAATTTCAAATTGGAAAGCCTTTCTGTGTTAGATTTTATATGGCAAATTAATCTGCATACCGACTTTAAAAATACAAGAAATAAAATTTTTTTCAATTTTGGACAATTTTAATGATCAAATTTTGAAAAATTGGGGAAAAAAATTTTTCCGGCTTTTTTCAATATTTTATTATTAAATAATTAAGATCTTAGCGCCGATTCGGAATATATATGGCATTTGGCTGTCATTCAATTTTTGGCCAAATTATGCTCTCCAGAAGACCGGATATTTGGGTCCTTAAATCGGACTTTTATATATCCTAATTTTTAGACAACTCAAATATAAAAATACCATAACTTGGTCAAAACAGCATTAATTTTAAATCGGAAAGCGTTTCTGTGTTAGATTTTATATGGCAAATTAAACTGCATGCCGCCTTTAAAAATACAAGAAATAAAATTTTTTTCAATTTTTTACAATTTTAATGATGTAACCCCTTATAAAATTTTGAAAAATTGGCCAACATTTTTTTTTCGTTTTTTTTTCAATAATTTATGTTTAAATAATTAAGATTTTAACGACGAATCAGAATATGTGCGGCATTTGGTAAATATTTAATTATTTGCCAAATTATGCTCTCAAGAAGACATGAAATTATTCAAATTTTTGGGTCATTAAATCGTTGTAACCCTAATCTTTTTTTTTTTAAATAATCATTTTTTTCTGATTTTTCCCTCCTTTAGAATAATGTTTCTTGAAAACCAAGATTTTCTTTATCAAAAAATGTCTAAACCTTCAAGTTCCTTTGCTAATATAGTCCTTTTTATAGGAGCACTATATTACACAATATACTAATTAATTCCTATTTTATTAACTAAAATAAATAAATAATATACCCTAATGAGCATATTAATCAAAGTTTCTTAATATCCAAAACCATAGAGCTTGCCTTTCTTAGATCAATACCCAATTCATTGGTTTAAGGAAATTACCCAACTCATAGACGTAGACATCCTGCGAGGGGGGCGCCCCTGAAACCCCCTCCTTACAGGTCACTGCGCTGGCACCATTCCCCATTCTGTTTGGTGTGTGTGTGTGTGTGTGTACACTGCGGTCATTGGTTTGTAATTAATGCGACCAGAAGCTGACCACAGAGCGGCTTGGCACGCCTGCGGCGGCCTAATGTTGCACGTACCCAAAAGCCGGACGCAAAGCTGGAGCCGCCGAGCCGGAGTCGCAGCGGATTCCGGAGGCACTCTCGCCCGTCTGCGGTCTGAGCGTTTCGCGGATGAGGGGCAGCTGGAGGGAGCTGGGTGTGCTGAGTGCTTTGTGTTTAATTTTATTAATTATCGACGTAATCTTTGAAGTTGCCGCCAGGGCAAGCGCTAGCCAGCCTGCGAACTGGGGGGAACCTGGGGGAAATCCAACTTGTGTCTGTTGGCATTTGGCTCGGAGGAGGCCCCACATACATACATCGTCCTCGTCATCCATCTCCATCTCTCGGAAGTGGAGGCGCCTCCATTAATCGCGTTAACTCGAACGTGTGCCAGTTTTTGGGGAGAAGGCCGGGCCGCCTACACAAAACTCAGGGGGGAGAAAGTTGCGACTAAACCCAATTAGGATTTGGCATATGCAAAGGGAACGGAGGGGAGCAGTGCAGCTGATGATCAGGAAGTTAAGTTCTGGTTTAATTCAATCTAATGTCTTATTCATTTATTTGTTGCCATAACTTCACGACTCTAGTTGTCTAACTGCATGATTTGGATGAAGTTTTAACTGAGTTTTGCCTAAGAATAGATCGTTCTTAAGAGCTTCTTGACTTTAATTGGCTATATATAGAAGGGCAAACATGCTCCACTTCATTTTATTATTATATTACAAAAAACTAGCTAGCCACTGAATCGTTTGCCGAAAATAGAAAATATCCCAATTTGATATGATTATCTGCGTTGCCATGCCAGGCCCTGTCGCAGAACTTGCAACCTTTTCCGATTTTGGGAAACTGGTGGAAGGACCTTCCCTGGCAACAGCTGCTCATTTGCTGCTAATCCTGGCCACCGATTGGGTGACTCTTTGGACCCCTGAGACTGATTTCCACCAGCCTAGCCAGCGTCAAGCTATATTATTCCCTGAAATTGCTATTGCCAGGCAACTGGCCAGCATTTTGGTGGTTGAGCTGCGTAATTTGAGCGCAAATATTGAAGTTTCAAAACCACCGGAAACTGTAGCGAGCAGTGCCGCAAATAAAAGAATAATAATAATAATGAGCAAATATTTAAGCAGCCGCCGGGAGCAGTCATCAGATTCAGGGAAGTGCTGAACACATGATCTGAGACGGGCTGCACAGCGAAAAATTAACGATAAATACATGTATTTTATAGGAAACATCTCTTTGAGACTTATTATTTATTTTTCTTTTATTTATTGAGCTGTAAATGAAATGTAAGAGGGGCTGGCCAGTGTCTGAAATAATGGTAAACATTACATTAGCCAGTTCTGTGTCTAGGACAAGATCTTTAAAATAATGAATATAATAAGTTTTTATTCAGATTAAGTTCCTTTTTCTTTCTCTATGTATCTATAAGAAATAGTATTTTTCGCCAGCAAACCTCCCCGGAATGCCAACCCACTCCGGCACACCCACCTCCTTCCCATCGCCGCTTCGTTGCCGCTGATTGTAATTATGAATGAAATTTGAATTGCAAGCGGAGAACTGAGAAGGGAGAGGAGTCTGGGTGGGCATTCGCTACACTTTCCGCTGCAGCCAATGGACACGTGGCTCCTGCTCTTGATCCCCGGTCACGTGGCGGCCTTCATCTCCAAGCGGAATCTGAAATTCTCAACCCCATTCGCTGCTATTCAAAGTCCCTCCCCAGTCACCCCTCCGCGCCCGACGGAAGTGCCAATAAGTAGTTGTCAATATTGACTGATTATCTCGACACGGCGAAAGTGGGAGGGTTGCGATGGAGAAATGGAGAAATCGGGCAGTCGTGATTGCGAGTTGTTTGAGACTTAAGCGGAAGTAAACATAAATCACTGCTGCGATGCCGGCGATAGCCAGGGGTTGGGAAGGGAAGGACTCTCCTCTTCGCTGTCCCTGCAATTACTTTGCCAGGAGATGGCAATAATTTCAGATGGCAGGCGACAGGAAGAAGCTGCTACCATTTAGTTCCATCTCCCTGCCATCTCAGTTCCGACCAGGAGATGCGCATAATTGCATTTGAATGGCGACCCGCTGCTCTCCCAGCTGCACTCCCAGCTTCCAGCTTCCAGCTTCCAGCTTAGCGGTGTAACTCGGGGGATGAACTAAACGATGATTTTATCAATCACTGGGATTAGCATTCGATTTGTGGAGGAGATATATATCCTGATGACTCTGATTTAGGGGGCATTAACTCGCAGCGAACAGGGGTCCGGGGATCTGTGGGGCTTATCTGGCCACAGGTCAGGGAAATGGCTGAGAAGGGGGGAAGTGTTCCGGAAATAACAGCTCTCGAACTTCCGACATCGAAATTCTCTGGAAGACTCGCTCATGAACTTGGAACAACACCACACATTGCAGATATGACGTAACCTAATGTTTCGCATTCTTTGTAAACTCAGCATAAAGATTAACAATGTGACTCACTCACACATAAAAAAAAAATGTATAAGCGCGCCAAATTTAATTATCGGATTATCTTAACTTTAATATGAACATACTTGATTTTATCAAACCTAATTTGAATCCCAAAATTTTAGAATTTAATGGCAAATTGGAATATGTGCGGCATTTGGCGAATTTTTAATTATTGGCCGACCAATGTTCTCAAAAAGACCTCAAAGTATGCGAGTTTTTAGATCGTTAAATAGTTATTTGTATACACAAATTTTTTGAAAATTTCAGAGTTAAAAAAATAACCATAACTTAGCCAAAACAGCCCTAATCTCAATTCGGAAAGCTTTTCTGTATTAGGTTTTATTCGTTTAATTAATCTTCATAATTACTTTGGAAATATAAAACAATTAAATTTTTGTCAATTTTTGAAAATTTTAATGGTTGAAAAATTAGCGAAAATTTTTTTTCCGATTTTTTTCAATAATCTATGTTTAAATAATTAAAATTCTAACGGTGAATCGGAATATGTACGGCATTTGGTGAATATTTAATTATTGTCCAAACAATGCTCTCAAGAAGACCTCAAAGTATTCGAATTTTTGGCAGTCTTGGTGGGGAATAAGTTATAATACCCTTGTATCCTATGGGTTTAAAGATCTGAAATCTGATCACAATGTTCTATATTTTTGTCTGTGTACACAACGCGTACCACTTGTACATATCAAAGCATTAGTTTATCGAAGAAGAATGTTTTTTGGTCACAGCTCAGTTTTGTATTGACTATTGAGGTCTGAAGTTGTCGCCGCAATGGATTTATTTTGGACTCTGGCTGTGCTGCTTGCGTATTTCATTCAGCAAGGATATGGATATTGTGATAGTTCCACGGACCTAGTTCATGGCAGTGCCATATATATCTCAGAAGATATATTGCTGTTTGAATGCGATGAAGGATATTCAATTCGAGGAAGATCGGTGATAGGCTGCAGCAATGGCTTACTGAGATGGAAACGACCATTCTGTGCCAGTGAGGATAAGGAATCTAAACTAAAACCCCATTAAATAAAATTAATACATAATAATAATAATAATACTATGAACTATAATAAAATGCAACTTTTCTCCCTTATTCAAGGACCGGGCTGCATCGAACTTGTGAACCCACCAAACGGAAAATTTATGAGTCGCCAAGGAATAGAGGCAGAGATCACGTGCGACGAGGGCTACGTTTTGGTTGGAAATAGGATCACTTATTGCGATGGAGAAGACTGGAATTTCCGGTTAGGATCTTGCCAAAAGACCGACTCATATTCCTGCGATTTTGAAAGTGAGGATCTCTGCGGTTGGACTTTTCCGCATATTATCCCGCAACCTTGGAGATGGATCAGTACTGCGACCAACTTCCACTCAAACAGAACGGGTTCGCTGCGGGATCATACCTACCAGACCGACGATGAAGGGCACTTCATCCGAATGGAGACCGAGAGTGGAGCTGCAGGAAGATACCACTTCTTTTCTCCAGAGTATGCGCGGGAACTGAGCTTGGGGAACAGCACCTGCTTCCAGTTCCACTTTTTCATGTTTGGCGAGGGAGTTGGAGGTCTGCTCGTGTCCCAGAAACCTGCCTCCATGTCTGTGGCGGATATGATGGGAAAGTTTGAGTTCAAGTAAGTCGATAAGACCGGAAATAGGTTGAATAAATTCGAATTAATAGCTTAATCGGCATTCAGCTGGCATTCTACAGTTGTTAAAGAGTTTCCGAGTCCTCTGAAAAAATACTCCGTCTAAAATAACAAAAACTCTTCCATTTTTAGGACCACTAAATTCCAAAAGTTCGGAAGTCTGAGCGACAAATGGTATGAACACTCCATTCCCATCGATGAGATGGAGGAGAACTTCCAGATCATCTTCACAGTCACGGATGCCGAGTCTCGCTTTGGGGACATTGCCATCGATGATGTGAAGTTCTTGAGGACGAAGGAGGAATGTAAGGAAGCGTTTATCATTAAAGATCCCAGCACAGCCAAGGCTCATGTTCACAGTGGGGTAGATAGCACAAATAAGTGGCAAATATATTATTTTGCATTGCTCTGTTGGGTAGTGATAATAATGTTGTTTTAAATGCTAATGAAAGTCAGCTAAAGCTATAATAAGGAAATATTATACAGAATTTTCTCCTTAAATAAAGAAATATAAATAATATACATTCCTCGAGTTTTATCAAACTTGTTACACAATTTTGCTCAAGGTCGGCTGCAGTTACGGCTGACCCTATTGCTTTCTCTCATTATTTAACACTTATCTTGAAGAGAATTCTAAATAAACGGGAAGGTCTTATCAACGGCTATGAGAGTCATGTTGAAACCACCCAGACCACCAATTTTGCGATTGTTCGAGAACTTGGCACTCGCTTGGCACACGATATCGCCATTCGGTTGTAAACAAGAAGCCCGGGGAATTATCGGATGAAGTCGTATCTTCAAAGAGAAGCCCAAATGAGAGCTCCTCAGCCGGCACTCTGTTGATAAGTCTGGACCCGAGAAACCGAGCTCAGTCATTCTTCCGCTGTTGAGTTGTTATATACATGCATCCATGGTGGTTTTCTCAGCTATGGAATTTTACTGGATCTCAGCTCTGCTCCTCCTAATATATGCTGCAGATCCAGCAAATGGACGCTGTGAAAGGTCTATATCCTTGAATAACGGCTTTATGATGTTTCAGCGGAGAAATACCGTTCGTTTCCGGTGCAATCGCGGTTACACGCTTCTGGGAAACCAATTTATGATCTGCGATCGGGATGGCCCCCTTCGAGGCGATAGACCCTTTTGTGCCAGTGAGTATTCGCCTCAGCGAATTCTAGTATTTATTAGTTGAAAAAATCTATAAATTTATTCCTACAGAGGATGGTTGCCCCAAGCAGGAGGATGCGGAGTCTGGGCTCGTGGTTGATATCGGTATAAAGGCTTGGATCGTTTGCCTCGACGGCTATGTCGTGTTGGGCAGTCGCATGGTGTTTTGCGACGGAGAGAAGTGGAATACGCAGCTGGGCTCTTGCCAGAGAAGCAACCATACCAAGGATCACTCCTGCGACTTTGAGAGCGAGGATCAGTGCGGCTGGGAGGCGGAGTCGAAGTTCCAGCGCCCCTGGAAGCGTGTCAGCACGGTGGCCGACATCCATTCGCTGAAAACGGGACCGACGCATGATCACACCTTCCGGAACAGGTCCGGCGGACACTACATGCGCATGGAGACGCTGAGAGGAGCCTCTGGGAGCTACCATTTCTTCTCACCGATCTATCCCAGGTTCTTGAGCCTGAAGACAGCCTGCTGCTTCCGCTTCCACTACTTCATGTACGGCCAGGGAGTCGACAGTCTGGTGGTGTCTGTGAAGCCCGTCTCGATGCCCTTGGCTACCATGTGGAACCGGTTCCGGGGCAAGTAAGTTGATAAGAAGCAGTCCGATTAAATATTTTAAATAGTAACGAATTGAGGGAGCCATCTTTTAATACAACTGTTCCTCTTCTTGCCTTCTCAGCTCCAGCAAGTTCGAGATGACTGGCTCGCAGGGCACCGAGTGGCTGGAGCACACGATCACCATCGACGAGATGCAGGAGGACTTCCAGGTGGTCTTCACGGCCACGGATGCACAGGCCCAATTCGGCGACATTGCCATCGACGACGTGAAGCTGATGACCGGCAAGGATTGTGGTATGGGTGAGTTCACCACCACGACGGAGCCACCTGCTCTGTCTACGGACGTAACTGAACCTCAGCTCGTCTTCTCCATGATGAACTGCACCGGTCGATGTGGCCAGTCGATAGGCCGGGAAGTAGGCTTTAACGTTAGCAGAGGGAGCCTTGTCCTGGCCTGTGGCTGTAACGAGGAGTGCATGGTCTTCGATAATTGTTGTCTCAACTATATCGAGGAGTGTGTGACGGGAATATACACAAGCCCAGAGGATGATGGTGTAACTTCACCAACACCAACCACCCCTACCACAACAACTACCACTACCACTACCACTACTACTACACCAAGGCCTACAACAACTACTAGCACCACAAAGAGAACAACAACCACAACAACACGAAAGCCAATTGTAGTAACAACCAAAAGAACAACAACGACTACTAGCACCACAAAGAGAACAACCACTACAAAAAAGACAACAACACCAAGAACCACAACCACTTCAACTACACCAAAGACTACAACAAAGAAGACAACAACCTCCAAGAAACCTATTACAACAACGCGAAGAACAACAACTACAACAAAGACCACGCCAAGAACCACAATCACAACTCCGAAGACTACAACAGCGAAAAAAGTGTTAACAACAGCAATGGATAATATTAATACAACACCAACAACTGTTAGTACCAATCCCATAGCAGGTAAGAATTCCCAAGTCAGAACTCAGAATATCTAGATTTTAATCACATATTCCCTAACAATACTTCCTTAAATCCACTTAGCAGTCAGGACCACTGAGCGAATAAAGAAGCGGATTACTTGGAAGGTGGATCCGCAGGATATCGCTGGCCACATGCCCGTTCACGGCAGTTCACCCAATCCGGCCTTGGTGGTGCTATACCTGCTCATAGGCGTTGTCGTGGTGGTGGTCCTTGGCAATATCACCCATCGGTGGATAATACCACTAAGTGATACTAATCGCAGGAACGAGAAGGCGGTTAGCTTTAAGAGAGCAATCGCCAGCCTGAGGAAGCCGGGCAGATTTTCCAGGAATCGGAGGAACAGCACGGATCAGCCGTTGTGCGATACTGATAACGAGGACGGCGATTACTTCGAGACGGACGGCAGGATATTCGAGGAAATGGGCGTGGACATACGCAATGTGTCAGATCTATAAGGATGCGGGTCCCTAAGCTAACCTCTTACATAGGGGACGCACAGAAGTGCCTTATCAAATCTTGCATATGCCTATTGTATAGGAACATTTTTAATGGATTTGAGTGAGAGTTTTCTATAAAGAAATGTATTTGTGAAAAACAAATATAAATCTCTAAAGGTATTAAGAAAAATATGATGATTGGTTTCCTACATTGGTATAATAAATACATAATAATTACATAATAATAAATGATAGAAACTTCGAAGTGTTCTTGCCTTGAAACGAAAAAATAGTTTAATAGAGAACAACTCATTATTTAAGCTATTTCTTAACTCACATTTAGTTAGCTTCTAATGCTTCTTTAAGCACTGACAATTAAAAGCACAACAATTTCCACAAAAATCAAGTGAATCTAGGACAGTGTCCCATATACATTTACTGTAGCAATCTTGATCCCGTAGAAATACCAAATGCTGTAGAATCCATATTCTCCCGTTGGAAATGGCAAGATTTTCGTCAATTGGTTGTTTACATGCGAAGTCGGAACTTTATCGACAATAATATTGGTCTGGAAAATATATCCAATATAAACGGAGGTATTTATTTACTCTTAAGAGTACTTACGTCCAAGGGACACGAATGATTAAAATTGGAAAAGGGTCCAAAGAAGTTGTACATAAATCCAGCCACTGGATATATACTTGGATTCTTTACCAATTTACAAACATCGACTGTGACATTATAAAGAAATGGCTTAAATCCATTTAAGCGTTTGTAAATAGCCATGTTTACCTGAGATCAGAATTGAAATGAATTATCTTTGAATTTCTGTATGGGTCCAGAATTTACTTTGACTTTGTGTATGGGTCCCTGATGTAAATTCACTTTTAAAGATCCATACTTGTATGTTCGATTCACAGACTTCAGAATGCAGTACTCAAAAGTGGCAACGGATTCATCCAATGAAGTGCACTTTAGATTTGTAAACTCAAACTTTGAACATGTCTTTAGGAACAGAGTAATTAGGTATTATTTTAAGGACTTAAGGATCGAAACCTACTTGGCGGACCAAAGAAATAATCAGATAAAGCCGAATAAACCCAGACAATACGCGAAACATTGCGACCGTATATGAATCATTCAAATGTCGAATGAACTCAAGCATTGGCTTCTACATGGTAATACAAAAACTAAAAAATAATTGTGATTAAAATATAATGATTCCGAATCAAGGTAATTATTCACAGATCATTAAACGCATTAAACGCATTCTCGGAGCTTTATATATATATATAATACGCAAAGTCATGTTTTATTATGGTTTTAAGTGATAGTGTTCCCCTGTAAATGAGTTTCAGCGATTGGATATTGGATATATAAGGAAAGCTAAAGCTGCTTGAGGAAAGATCGGAGAAGTAAGTTAGGAAGTATTTAAAGTAATTGATTCTTTTGTAACCTTTGGTTTCAGCTTCATCCCCTTCAAATTGACATTGCCTTCGTCCATTTTTAATAATGTTAAGGTGGCCATAAACAAGTCAAGAAGGGTTCTCAGCCCTCTATCAAAAGACCCTCCGAGAACAACTATGAATAACCCAATCAAATTAGGTTATATTATGTTTATGAAGAGGGGCAGAGAGAAAAATTGGAATACGCAGAGCACAGGTGGGCCAGCGAATAAAGCTAACCCCCGGGAATGAATCACTTTTGGGCGCATTTAACGAGCATCGAAAAGGGAGAGCGCCCGCCTCCCCGGCCTCCGCTGGCTCTAATCAAATCTTGTGGGGAGTGTCAGTTACTCGGAGGATTGGCCTCGGGCTCGCAGCTCCTTTCCCACTGATTTCCCTCCTGCAGATGCTGATGCGGCTGTCAGTCAGTCGGGCCCCCCGTCCGAATGCCCTCTGTTTTCACAGCCCTCGCCTTGGAATCCGGGTGTTGCACGTGTCCTGCCAGCGGCTGTTGCAACCACCAACTGATGCCGAGAAAAAAGGAAAAACCCAAGACCCGGGCACTGGGAACTGGGAACTGGGAACCCCATAGACAAACCCAAGCCAAAGCAACCACCAACCGAGTTTTCCGGGGGCAGACTCGTGTTTTAACAGCGGCTTTCGGTTGTGATTTAGTGGCAGCTTAGCGTCTGGCACGGGACCAGTTACCAGTAACCAGCTACCGCACTGGCTCCATGTACCCCTTGCCAGGCACCGAAAAAATAGCTATTGCTATTAAGTTTTTCAATAATTAACATGTAAAAATAATATAGTTATGTCCTACTTAGACGACAATTTTAATAGCTTTGAATAATTAAAGACATAAAAAAAATAAAAGTAAATAAAATTGTTCAAAAACTATATAATTCAATAAATATTTGATTAGAGTATTTATTTTATGCAACTTAATATTTTTTGGCCCACAAAATATGTGAAGAAAATAGCTATTGCTATTAAGTTTTTCAATAATTAACATGTAAAAATAAATATATGTATGTCCTACTTAGAAGACAATTTAAATGGCTTTAAATAATTAAAGACATAAATAATAATAGTAAATAAAATTGTGCAAAAACTATATTATTTAATAAATATTTGATTAGAGTAATTATTTTATGCAACTTAATATTTTTTGGCCCACAAAATATATGAAGAAAATAGCTATTGCTATTAAGTTTTTCAATAATTTACATGTAAAAATAAATATATGTATGTCCTACTTAGACGACAATTTTAATGGCTTTGAATAATTAAATTAAATAATAATAATTAATTAAATAAAATTGTTCAAAAACTATATTATTCAATAAATATTTGATTAGAGTAATTATTTTATGCAACTTAATATTTTCTGGCCCACAAAATATGTGAAATATTGAATTGTCGCAGTTTTCATTCACTTATTTTTTCGCATTACTTTCAATGCAGTTCAGAGACTCTTTTTCTTTCCGTGTAGGAACGATTTGTGCGGCCCTCAGCAGAAATATTTTTCTGGGCATTTCATGCAATTATTGCCCCTGGACCAGACGAACCCCAGACCGAGAGGTCTGGGAGCCCAATCCCAAACCACCAAAGAATAGCGAGTTTGCACGCTCAACAAATTTTCACACAAGATTTTCCAGCCTCGCTTTGCATTCCCCGCCCGTTCCCCGCCACCGAAAATTGTTCACCCTTGTAGGTTTTTTTGGGATTCCCCCTCCCGCTCCCTGATTTTTCCGAGCTTCCGAGTTTTCTTCCTGTTTGCCATTGTGATTTAACGCCGCCGCCGACGTCCTCTATCGACTTCTCACACATCATTTGGCTGCGGAAATTTCTGCTGTTTCCCCGCCGCTGTTGCTGATGTTTTTTTTTCCTTCATCGGGTTTTAATTAAAAAGGCATTTTGATGATGGGCCAGACAGGAGGCGTGCCTCGAGTTGCTTTTGCCGCATTTCTGCCCTAATGCCCATTGAGGCCCTAATTAAATGGTAAGTAAGTCGGCTTATCTGCGGGCTTGGATGGGTTAAAGATGGGTTCGTGGCTCCTGGCTCGTGGCTTGGGGTTGGGCTCTGTAGTGGCATCGCATGTGGAGCATCGTAAATTTTCACGGGACAAATTTTTGCATGCCACCCAAAAGGAGGCCTTAGTTTCGAGGGCGGGCATAATAATGATGGGTGGTTTTCGGGGGGTCCCTTGGCTTATCTATCGCATTCCGGGCAAGCCCACACACGCCGCCGAAGAGCTTCTGTGAAACGGGACGCACCCTCGACACCCTGGACACCCTGGGCTTTCCCAGGTCCCTAGGCCTGTTACTGTCCCGCTCTTATCGCGGCAATAAATCGCATTAATTTATTGTTGTCGCCGCATATTTGGTGGCACGGTGGAAAATCCGCACCACCATTCGCCGCCGCCGTTTTTCGTTATTCTCTTAATGGGCTTGTCCGACATTGCAGCGGGTGGAAAGTGGGAAAGTGGGAAAAGCGACAGGGAAAAGCGACAGCAACTGCATTATTATTGTTTTCCACTTAACACTTTTTAGTGGAAAAGTATGCAACGTGTCTGGGTACATAGTAAAATAAACTAGAAGAGTTTAGCTACCAAGAGGCACACTTAAAGGTACTTTGATATAATAATGGAAAATATTTGATACTCTTTTTAGCCTCAAAAATTATCTGTAAATGTGTTAAATATATTAATTTGCTAGTTTTGTATTTTTATTTAATATTTATCCCATAAATTGGGGTTAAAATAATGCAGAAGTCTATCCAAAATTTGTATAAGACCTTTTAAACTAATTAATTATTATTTAATCTTTATTTTATATTTCTGTATACTTTCTTCCTCGAAAGAGTATTAAATCATTCTTCAATATTCCGCGGCAACATAACAACATATCTCTGCATTACGTTTTTATTGTTTTCTCATTTCTATCAGCTGCGTCAGCATTTCAGTTTAGTCCTCTCAATCTCCTCCCAACCAACAGCCAAGACAGGGGCCATGTGCGAAATTGTTGCCTGAGATCCCAATCAAGGACCGCTCGGAGAAGGAGCCGGCCAGGACTGGACGAGGCCAGGAGCAGAATATTTATAACACTACGGCTGCAATTTATTATGCAGTGTCTGGGCATTGGTCAGTGGAGTGGAGCTGAGTTTTGGCTACTTTAACGTGCCAGTCACCAAAGATGTCACCTAGTGTGGGTCCCTGGGGCATCAGGGTGTGTGGGGCTGCAGGGCCACACACAAAACCTGGCCAAGATTTATGCACTCAAGTTATGGCGGGGCAGACTGCAACTTTATCGTTGGCACCGACAGTGTGTAGACAGAAAGAAAAAATATAAGTTACAGAAATAATATAGAAAAAATATATACAACGTTAATAGTACAATATAAAATAATTTAAAGTAGCATTTTAAACGCATTTAACATTTGTTTCTCAACATTTTTGGTTATATTTTATTTCAATAATTATTTTATTAAATATGTAAATTTTCCCCGTGTTCCCTGTTCATTTCTTGTACCAACTTGACCCGAGTGCAACACACTTTCCCCCCGTCCTCTCCCCATTTTCCACATTTCCCCGACATTTCCTGTTGCCGTCCGTTATCAGTTGGCCAAAGTTGTGTTGTCGACTGCAGATCTTTTTGCGGGTATTTCTGCATCGGGCAGAAAACTGTGACTACATTTAAATAAATACACATAAGCACAACGACAAGGGGGGTGGAAAGGAAGGTCCTTAGAGTAAGTTGTTCAAAGGGCAAGACTTCAACTACACATAAGCAGATGACAAGCTCTTTAGAAAGTAAGCTCATGTTCGAGATACATTTAAGCAGGGGTTGAAACCTATTTAGAATAATAAAATTACAGGATCTTTTGCATAACAGAGTGGAAAATGAACTTGCTATATATTCATATATTAATTCAAATATTTATTTAATTTAAATGCAAGTCCAAAGCATACACGGGGCCAGGCTGAATGTCTGAAATGGATACTGAGGCAGGAAGTGTGGGCTTCCCTCTGAAACAGCTTAATGCTTATCATTGACAAGTACTTATGCCAGTCGCGATTTAATTCATTTCGTTAATTGTAATTATGTTTGTATATACTTAAAATAATAAATACATAAGAAAGCCAAGGCACCTGTTTCGATTTCTTAGAAATCCGCTTAGTGGCCAAGCCAGAAATGAGGCAAAAACCATGGAAACTAAGCTTAATACAAGCGGACGGACTGCCAGTGCCCTTCCCTTTTTCATTTTCATCAGCGTCATCATCGGGATCAGGATCATCATGGTTAATCTCAATCGTAATCAGCAGCAGCAGCAGCAGCAGCAGCATAAAAACTAATTAAGCATCACATTTCACATCCAATTCGACCTCGGTCCCCCGAGTATCCGCAAATGGCAGCAAAAATAATATTGCAAAAAAAAAAATACAAGTGATGAGAGGAAAGAATAAAGGACGGAAGGCAAAATCGAGGAAAAACAAAACCGAAATCGAAATATAAGCCAAATAAATTTCCCGTTCAGCAAATGCGCTTTCATAATTAATATGAAAAAAAGGAGGGGAGCAGCTGGAGAGGCGAAGGAGCAGCAGAGTCATGGCTGCCATGACAACAAATGGAAATGAAAAGGAAAATGGATGCTCTACGTTGGCATATGAAGGCGAAAACTTCAATGACTTTGGAGGTCTCCGGCTTCGGGATTGATGTGCATTACACAAGGACTAATACGCCTCTGCGTCCGCAATCGCACTCACATCCGCATCCGCATCCGCATCTGCAGCCGAAGGATAACTGCAGCAAAGTCAGACAATGCCTGAAGACTTCCGTCACACTTAAAAAAATAGGATTACTTAGTAGTAATATATATATAGTTATATAAATAATTATAATGTATCGCCTTCACACATTATAAAAAAGAATCATATAGAAAATAAAGGGAGTACTGGTTTTAATAATAATATAAGTATTTGCTTTATAAATGACCCATTTTTAATAGATTTAGTACATTTCTCCCAGTGGAACCTATGAAATAATATCGAAAATCAAACAATTGTCTTTCAACAATGGCACACGTAATATATATATATATAGTTATCTAAATAATTATAAAATATTTGGTTCACCTAAGCCTTCACAACTTGTAAAAAATAATCAGATAGAAAATAAAGGGAGTACTAGTTTTAATAATAATATAAGTATTTGCTTTATGTCTTTGTGTATTTCAAAAATATAAATACATAATAAATTACAAATTTTTATAGATTGTTTACAGATAGTTAATAGATTTCTCCCAGTGGAACCTATGAAAAAATATCGAAAATCAAACAATTGTCTTTCCACAATGGCACACGTAATATATATATAGTTATATAAATAATTACAAAATATTTGGTTTACCAATGCCTTCACAACTTGTAAAAAATAATCAGATTGAAATAAAGGAAGTACTTGTTTTAATAATAATATAAGTTTTTGATTTATGTCTTTGTATATTCCAAAAATATAAGTACATAATAAATGATCCATTTTTAATAGATTAAGTACATTTCTCCCAGTGGAACCTATGAAAAAAATATCGAAAATCAAACAATTGTCTTTCCACAACGGCACACAACATTCATTGTGCACCGGCACAGGCAGCAATTGATGTGTTGTTTTCCACCAGCTGCTGGAGTAGTCGGAAAAGCCGGAGGAAAATCTGCCGAGACCAGGGGCAAGAGGAGGCTGAAGTGAAGGGCAGAAGGAAAGCCAAAAGAAGCTGCAGCATTGCATGGTTTAATCAGCAGCTTACAAGGGTAAACAATGGCGAAAAAAGAAAAGAGAGCGAGAAACTGGGAGTCTGAGAGGAAAAGCCAAAAAGTGCAGCATGAATGAGGGAAAAGCGGGGGTTGGAAAATGGCAGGGGGGACACGGGTCCGCCTGAAAATGCGATCCATCAAAATGAAATTGAAATCTTTTGCTCATTTTTGAGCTTCGCAAATGGGGGATAAGAGATTCGAGCGTCGGAGGATGGGGAGCAGATACCAAAAATTGGGATTGAAATTCGCATTTGGCATTGCAGTTTGTCTTTGGCTTGACTTGGCTGATGCTTCCTTTACGGCTTCTACCCTGGCCCTCCTCCCTGCTCCCTGCTCGTGCTCCCCGCTCCTGCAGGAGGCTGCCGCCCCCTTTTTGCCATGTCAATCAATGTCAATAAAACAATTACTGTCACTTGCAGCTGGGCAGGGCGGCAAGGACGAAAGGAGCGAAAGGGAAAGAGACAAGGACCAAGTGTGGGAGTGGCCGGCGGGGCGGGATGGAAAAGGATGAACAGCCAACTTTGGACTTGGTGTCATGTTCGAGTGGCTGGGAAAAGGGGGGGAAGCCCACGGAGGAGGTAAACCCAGCAGTTGTCGCAGCTGGAGTTTTTGAAATCGAAGCGGGCACTGAGCAGAGTCATGGACCAGATGCACTGGCTGAAAAATATGGAAACATGATCTAGGAAAATAAGTTTAAAAATAAAAAACTAAAGGTAACTTCATGGAGCAATTTAATCTAATAAAAAACATACCAATAATATACTACATAATACTTATTTTTATTTATTTAATTATTGAGGTTTAGTTATAAATAGTAGGGTTTACCATCAACTTCCTTATACTATTTAAGCTCTCTTTAAACTCTTTTCTCTCCGTGCTAGCTCCTATTAGCTATCAGGAGAAAGTTCTCTCTCTGCCACAATTTGGGGTAAAGTGTTTGCGGTTCTGGATCTCGCTCTGCTATTGCCAATAAAACCCGACTCCCCGAAACCGACTCGACGAAATACGGAGCTCAACTCCGGCACACAACTGCGACTCAACTCCATTGCCACTGTGACAAATCGTTTGCTTTGGACATGGCCTGCCATTGGCATAATCGTTCAGTCATTGCAGTTGTGCAGTTTCTTTCGGAATAGGACTCCCCTTCTAGGCCGCCCCTGGAAGCGGCAACACTGTGTCTAGTTTTGGGTTACATTGTCTGTCTCCGCACCGAAGTTGCGTTGACAGCCATCGACATTTGGCTGAGGGTTTTGGCCCACCCATCGCCGTAAACTTCCTCAGCAGCCGCATGCATTATACATGAACCTCAGAGCTATACTCGGAGAAGGTGGTACAGATGGAGTATCCAGGGGGGTGATGCTATTTTGGCAAGCCAGGACAAACTTTGTGTTTAGCCAACATTCGAAATTAAAAGTGAGAGCGAGGGATGCAGGCAGCACAGGGAGAGGGAAGTGCACTAAAAACCTAGTAAGGTTTAAAAGATCAAAAATTAACTCATTCGTAAAATCTGGTACTGTTGGAGATATAATTTATTCAACATTTTTGCAGAGATCATAAATGTTATATAGATTTAATAAAACACATTATTTCCCCTCCTTAGAGTTACCCTTTTCAGTTAGTTGCAAGAAACTTTGTTTCAAAAGAATATCTTACATTTAAATAGTTGTAAGAATATTAAATTCAAGTCTTACACAAATTTTCTTAGTGCTGATTCTACGTAGGAGTAGCAGCATGAAAAGTTTTTTTGGGGAAAAGGTAAAAGCAGGGCAAAAATCGCCAAAGGGGCTTAGTTCGACTCGACTCATTTTGATAGTCTGGAATTGTGCAATGCAACTGCAGCAGTGATTGGCTCAGAACAGGTCCTGAAATAATCTGTGGCTGATTGGATGCATCTCCTGCTCCTACTCGGGGTTCAATATGAAAGGAGCCTGCAAAAGGCTTAGGCCTTATGTACATAGGTCGTTACCGGTGGTTACCGAGTGGGTTCGATAGGATGTTATAGAGAAGAGCCAGCACTCAGCAATTTCTAAGAATAACCTGAGGCTTAGAAGAGGCTTAGTACTAGAAGGCTTACCTTGTTACTTAACTAAAATGTCTTATTTTGAATGCTATGCCCCGGCAATTCATTAATTATGCATCAATCAATAGCCATTATTCAGTTAGCACTACAAATACCGAACTCAGATAATGAACAGGCTCCTCCTGGACCTGACTTCCAATTAATTGATAGATTATGAATGCCTAATATCTGTATACAATTACAATTAGCCAATTAGCTAATCGCTCCTGCTGCTTGCCGGCGAATGTATCTGTTGAATGCATAAGCTTGCATACAAGTTCGCGGAGCTGGGCAGGTGTATCTGGGTTCTGTGACAGATTCCGCCCACAGATCGGATCACTGCATTATTCATGCAGCGCTGCATGCGGCAAGGAGTATGGTGGAAGGCAGGGAAAAGCGGGGAAATTCTGGCAAAATGCTAGATACGCCGAGGTGGGGAACGAGTGACAAACGAGCTGTAAAAATTGTTCCCCATGAAACCAAATGAAATATTCACGAAATTGTTGAAGGAACTGCAAATGAATTATAAAACGTGCACGCTCACTGGAGGCGACAGATGAATAGAGACGGCCATGGGGTTGGGATTGGTTCTGGGTTCGGGTTGGGGGATCCGCATCCGGATCCGAGGAATAGGTGTCAAATGCTGATGATGATGTGACATCCAATGATGATGGATTTTGGAGGAGGATGTCAATGCAAACGGAGACGTATTTATAGCTCAAAATGATAACTAAAGAGTGAAAAGGAAGAGTGGTTACGGAAGAGTTTATCAACAGAGATAGTTGGTTATGGGTACATGGTATGATGGTATCCATCTTCGACCATAATTAAAAGCTTCAGAAAACCAACGACTTAGAATGCAGCAATTAAAAATATATTTTCAAACGATAACAACATAATTAAACTATATTAAAATACGTTCAGGTGATCAGTTCATTGTCCTTGTTCCGCATCTCAGTATTTTTCCGCATCATTGAGGGATCGTTCTCCTTTGTGGAGCCTTCTTAATTAGGATACTACTGCGTCTTACTCTCCGCAGACGCACTGCTTGATCCTGCGTTCCAGATCCTTCAGGCGCTTCTTCAGTTCCCTGCACAGATCGCTCTGATTGGGGCATCCAGGGCAGGCCCTACCTCCAGGTCCGCATGGCTTAGGTGGTGGTGGTGTTGGTGTTGGTCGGGTGGCTTTGGTTGATCTGGTTGCCCTAGTCGTTGTTGCCGCGCTTGTGGGGTTGCATGGAGGTGGTGCCGTGGTTGCAGTAGTCGTTGTTTTCGTAGTTACACTAGTCACTGGTGCCCTGGTTGTCTTAGCCGTGCTTGTGGGGTTGCATGGAGGTGGTGCCGTGGTTGCAGTAGTCGTTGTTTTCGTAGTTACACTAGTCACTGGTGCCCTGGTTGTCTTAGCCGTGCTTGTGGGGTTGCATGGAGGTGGTGCCGTGGTTGCAGTAGTCGTTGTTTTCGTAGTTCCAGTACTCGCTGGTGCCCTGGTTGTCTTAGCCGTGCTTGTGGGGTTGCATGGAGGTGGTGCCGTGGTTGCAGTAGT